>PNEQ01095314.1:0-30932 GCA_003012365.1 Medauroidea extradentata | reverse complement strand
ATACTTGATTGCAAATTATACTTCCATCATCATGTGGACAACTTAATTAATAGCTCTGTGCGTATATTAGGTTTAATAAAATCAATTACATATCCTGCAACTACACCGGACTCCTTGCTTTGTTTGTATTATTCTTTAGTACGATCAAAATTAGAATACTGTTCAGTAATTTGGAACTCTATTACAGCAACAGATTCTAGGAGAATAGAAAAGTTACAATGCAATGTATTTAAAACTATATTTAACAGGTTCCCAGCTAATAATTCTAACTTTGACTATAATAGTGAGCTAAAAAAGTTCAAAACTCACACTTTAGAAACAAGACGTTCTATATATGATGCTTTATTTCTAATCAATTCATTTCTTTCATATCACTCATGTTCTGCCATTAGTAAATATATCTGTCTCAGAGTTCCAAATTACAACCATAGAAGTAGTGGTACTTTTGGTACAACTAATAAAGAAATGGACATAGTTAAACGATGTGTTCTAATGTATAATAAATCTTTTAGTGAGTTTGATCCCTTCATTGGAAAGAAAATCACATTCCAAAATGTATCAAGACATTATAAATGTTGAATCTGTTTTTCTTTACAAACAGATACACTCGACCTAGGTTGGTTATAGATAATTATCGGGGTACATTGCCCCCTCTTTTTGTTAATGTCTTTCCTTGTCCTGTTTTTTTTTGTGTTAGTATTGTCGGTCTATGTGTTTGTGTTACTGTTCCTTGTGTAATAATCCCATTTTGGTATGTCAAATGAAATGTTTTGTGTTTTTGGTATGTCATTTGTAATGTTATATGTTTTTGTATGTGTCACTCTGTTATTGGCCTCGGCTGTTGAGTGGCACAAAAAATCGGTATAATGAATAAATAAATAAATAAATAAATAAATAAATAAATATATATATATATATATACATACACACACATATACAGGGTGTCCAGAAACAACCGCGTAATAAGCACACCACGGGAATCCTGGGCTAAATTGGAGACGTAAATGTTTAGTGGTAAATGTTGTACAGTCAGTGACAGTTTATATGCACAATGTTGCAACATAGCGCTGTAGTTAGTCCAGTCTTGCGCTCCACAGATATCTTACTACCATGTTCTGGGTGTGCAAATTCCGTACATGATTCTACGTTTACTTTAGGTGAATACGTAAAATACCTGGATGTGGAGCGGAAGAGGGAACTTTCTCCACGCAGTGTTGCCAAATTGTGCACTTAAAATGTCGTCGTATATTTTGCTACTAACATTTTCGCCGCCAATTTAGCCGAGGAATGGCGTGGTTTGCTTATTATGTGTAGGCAACCCGTGTAGCACGGTGACATGCTGCCAAGGCGCTACTGCAGCTGTTTACAATGGATCCCACCACGTCGATTGAGTCATTTCTTTGTACAGACCATCTTGCATGGCGATGTGATATATCAATACAGTCCCGTACAACACGTATTGAAGGGGATTGACTTCACCGTCTGCAGTCCGATGGGACATAAACGTCTAGAGTGATATCCTGGGAAGTCAGTTGATAAGACTATATCTCTTCCCTGACAGACTCACAGGAGGTGCGTATTTCCCCTCGGGGTATCGCGGGAGTTCTTAGAGGATGTTCCACTAACGCTGCGGCGCGTTATGTAGCACCAACATGGACAACGGCACATTATAGTGCAGCAGCTCACCAATAATTATACGCATCTGTCCATGGCGGTAGATAGGAAGATAGACGTGTATCCTGGCCATTAAGATCACCGAATCTCTGTCCCTTCGACTACTCCTTGTGGGGATTCCGTAAGACACTAGTGCACCATAAAACTATGGAGAAATGCATTGCCAGACTGCATGTTGCAGTAAACATGTAACCAACGATCACTTGTGTGCAGTTCAGACCATGGTTGAGCGTCACGTGACTGCCTTTGTTGGGCTGGATAGAGGACAGTTTGAACACATACTGCTTAGAAACTTACAAGGTGTAAAGTAAAACTGTTTCGTATAATGTATACAAGGATATAATGTGTCGTGTTATGTGCTGGTACGTTCACACATTGTAGCTCCTGAGTTTCCCGCAAATAAAAACAATACAACATTATTGTTATACTACATTACACGTACCACTAAAGACTTCCTGTCTGCGCCCCTGCATACAAATACCTCCCTTGGCCCTTACTTGCTGTCATGTGTGTTGCATACCTCTCAGTAATAAAGTTGTACAACGCTATTGTTCCTCGGGAGCATGTCACCATATACATGCTACACGCGTTGCCTACTAGTCGGAATTTCGATATTGCTCCGGCTGAATGCCTTCTGTCTCAGAGACGGTTTGTCTGATTGTGTACAGACAAGTGCACCTTTTTGTTTCTTGTGTCATTACGGTTTTATGACTTAAAATTCAGGCCGTCTCCTGCATACAGGGAGAACTGCTTTCAATTACTTCAGTACGCAATGTCTAATAGAGAACGGTGAAATGAACTCTTATACCGTCTCACACTTGTTTCATATAGTATACACGCTACATGTGTAGGCAATTGTTTTTAGCAAACAATTTTACAAGCGCATCTTTTGCCAACGTACGAAATGAAAATAATTTAGTCATGCTCGAAACGTTACTTGACAATACGCACATTGGTAACAGTGTTTCGAGTTCCTCAAACAAAGCTGAAAGTGGATCGTTCTGTTTGCAGTTGGGTAGTGGGAAACTCAGATATAATACCTCACTGAAATTTGCTATATACTTTTAATCAATAAACTTATATTGGCAAGGTCATTGTTCAAGTATCGTATCGTAGCAAACGTGGTTCATTCTGGGTGCAGCTTGTTTGTTAGTTCAGTGCTTGTCTCTCAGAGACGAGGCGGTATTTGAAGGGAGTTTCAAGGTCGCTCTTATTACTACTTATTTCTGAACCTTCGATTCTAAACGTTATTAATTAATTTTCATGCTACGCAATCATATGCCATGAGCAGTTACGCTGAAAGTGAATCACAACGAAAAACGATTCAGTTTGGTGCACTTATGATTGATGATAAAAAAATTTTTTAACTGCTGTCCACTGAAATGCGTTTGCTTTTGTTATTTTCTAAATAAAGAAATATGAAGGAATAACTAAGGAATTATTTGACTCACTACTGTACAGAATCCACTACTGTTGACTTCGAAATGTGATTCTCAGTTAAGGTTTAGTAGCCAGATATAAATAAAAACGAAGATATTTTCAAATATGTAAACTACATTTTCTGTTATTGTAGATTACTTTTAAACAGGCAAATTATTAGTATGTCATTTTAACTTTTCGTTATCTTGCTCAAACATCTTCGTTCACACATTCATAACTTAATTTTTGCAGTTATGATATATTTAGATAACATTTACGTTTTTAATTAAATCGGTAAAGATTTTCGTAAATAAATGCATCGAATCACGTTGTAATTCCGAATTAAATATATTCCGGCGAAAATGTGAACAAAATGTACAGGCGCCAGTTAATTTTATGCAGTATATAATTATATTACGTGGACCATGAATTCAGTGCATGTAAAATGTCAGTAGTAAACAGTTCATTGAGCTTTTTTTTCTCTACTAAAAGGCTTGGTGTCGCGTGTCACACTTCCAAAATTATTACTAAGTAAAGTGAAGCAAAGATGTTAGGGCGGTAATGCTGTCTATGTAAATTATTTTACGATTTTTTAAGCTCATGTCATAAAATTATGATTGACATTTTTTTAAAATATAAAGGTTTTGCGTGCTGTTCACATTCTATGTTAAATTTTTAAACTGCTTAAATAGCACCATTTTGCACCTTGACACTGAAATTTTCACGGGGGAAGACGCCAGGACCCCCCGCTTCTGCTTATGGCCCAGGCGCCAGATAAATTATGTTAAAACAGTCCCCCTCCCCCGGCAAAAAAAAATTAAGATCCATGACACCTTGTAACCCCTTGTCCAACTCAAATACATTCCAGCGTCCCTGCTAATATTTATGACGGTGCAGCGTGCAATGTTATCCGTGTTGATACAAAGTATCTTCAGCTCATTGTAGCTGGCTGGCACTGCGGGATTATAGAGTATGTTGTGTAATACGTGGAGGTAGCTGAATGAGGAGCTCATCTCCAGCTGCAGCTGTGTGTCTGGACGCAGCTGTGTCGCAGCTGGTAGACGATAATACAGACCGCACACTGCTGGCACAGACGTCTGACCACGCCTGTACAAGCAGCTCGTCACCTACCAGACACAGGTATGTCTGCCTGCCGCTGTTCTAAGGCTTCTGCTGGGTTTTGCGATAGTTACTTTCAAAGATTAAACGAGAGTAGACATCGAACATCTGTTGGCAGTTTTGTTCACGGCAACACCTGCCGTAATAGTTAATTATTTTTGAAAACAATAACCTGTAAGGTTTCGATTAAAAAAGTCAGTTAACCAGAATTTCCTTAATTACATAGTTAACTAAAATCATAGTACTGTATTTCCTGCCTTGGAAAAATAAGCCAACATGAAGACACAGATTTTAAACAAAACTACCAAACGGGTTTTTGATATCTGCTCTCGATCAGGCGTACAAAATTAATATCACTAAATAGTAGAAACAAGAGAACATGGCTTCAAGGGGGTATTTTACACATATATTTATTACATTTATGCTCGTCTCGTCTCCTCGTTACTTAAGATTATTATTAAGGGGACTGTTTACCGACAATTTTAATATTGTTTTAATCGTTTTTATATTCATACGAGATATGACTTCCTTTATAGAAATACTTTGTGACAACTTTTCCAGTAATAAAAAGTTGCTAGCTTTTGTAGTTTCTTTATAGTTACATGTCAAAGTCCAAATTTGTGAATAACAGTTTTATGCGTTAAGGGAAAACCACGTGACTAACTGAAATAATTCACACCGAAGAACAGTTTCAGCGAATACTTCAAGATATGCATAAAACAGAGTTAATTTTGCGAATTTAAAAATTTTGTGAATTTGAAATAAATAATTGCCTATTTACTTATTATACAAATAAAAAATTAATGCGTGTTTTACACATATCTTGAAGATTGTAGCCCGCAACACTGTTCTTTAGTGTGAAAATTTAATTTCTGTTGTAGTCAACTTGGTTTTCCTTTAACTCGTAAAACCGTCTCGTATAAATTTGGGCTTTGATATACCATTATACAAAAACTTTAAAAGCTAAAAAATTGAAATTAAGCCTAAAGTAAAAATAGCCACAGCGTAAATCTACGAAACAAACCACATCTCGTACAATCATAAACATTATTGAAACAATTTAAATTTTCGGTGGACGGTAAAGTGGTAGCTTCCTAGATATACCATGTCTATATAATATTTATCCTCGTCTGCTCTTAACTAATTTCTGTGATTACATCTTGACATTCAGAACTAATTGTGATATACATCAACACTTAATAGATATTGGCAAGTTGAGGTATGCTCATTATGCTCTCCATAATTAGTTACGTGAGACTGGAATCAACCAGTAATTAACTAATCACAACTTACTATTTCACATATCACAACAGCAATGTTAATATACGAATTTGATACTTAAATAACTGGTAAGGCATTCTATAATGGCTTACTTGGCTTTGTTTTTATATCTTTAATGTTAAACTTACAAGAAACAATTTTAAAACGATCGAATATTAAAAAAAAACACCATCTCAGCCTAACTCTGATGCTATATCACAATGCGTACACTATACAGGTTGTTCAATAACTGCATGTCAGTACTTCAGTGAATCATCTCTCGCGTCTGTATGAAGAAAACTTGCGTAGGTTTGTAGACGCTGCAGCTCGTAATACAACACGTGCAGTCTACACTGTAAATCAGAATTAGTGAATCTTCAGTGGTTTTCACAGGACCCAGGTGGAGGAGCTTAAACTAATGAAGTCAGTAAATACTCACAGGAAAATCAGTACTATAAATAAGAATTAGTGAATATTCACTGATGTGCCAGTGTTTTTGCACTGGTTCAATTCAACTGCTCCATTGAGAATGTGTAAAATCGATCTGGAATATTAAAATACATATTCACTTATTCTGATGTAGATCGTATGACCAGCGCGCAAGAAGACCGCGGTACTGCATAGTTTCATGGTGGTAGTTGTAATGTATTGGCAGCCCTGGGCCAGACGAGTTACGCCTATTAAGAGCGTGTAGAAACGATTATACAGAAAATGTTAATTTTTATAGTGTCAGTGAGTTCCAGAAAATGTATATTTATAGGAGCATTGCAGTCCACAATTACGTGTGTCCTTATGTTCACAGATGTATGTGTTGTACTGTTTAATTTTAAGTGAAGAATATTTTTTATTTCAAAATGTACATTATTTTATTAAAGTGCCACATAGTTAATTACGTTTTACTTATTAATATGTTACGTGCGTGATGTAATTTAAGGAAGTCAGATAAATATTTATTACCTAATTTTAAGTAAATGTTGTTAAAATCTTGGCTCAGGAAGAAATGAAGTGATATTCAGCGTCATGACTACGAACCGACAACAGAAAGCAGCGTATTGTCCACTCTAGCATTGAGGTGGAAGCTACTAAGAGATTATTGTGCAGCAATCAATTGTCTACTGCAATATTTAGAGAATGGAACATTCAAACAGGCAGTTAACTTATGCGTATTTCGTGTATAGGGCCGCGGTCACACTAGAGGTCAAATCTGTTCAGTAGAATACATTCGGCAGCCATGTTTGATCGTGTTTAAAGCTATACGTATTTGCGAGATTACGCGACTGAATGAACTCAATGAACTTTCTAGCCGCAACAAACTTGGAACCTAAAATGTACCATATTATATTATCACGTCTACACACAACATTCGTGATTTTTTAACTATCGTTATGCTATTAACTGAAATGCTGCTGTGTGTGTAAATTGAATATACTTATTTTACGCCTAAAAGTTGATTTAATTTAACGTGTGCAAAATGTCGGACCAAAAAGCCGCCATATTTATTACACAGCCAATAAGAGAGAAGCATCGAAGATACGTCGTTCGAAATTACATACGAAACCTGTTTACTTTGAAGGAGAAGAGACTGCGAATCGTAGCTCGTGTAACGGCTTCGTAAAACTGAACATGTTTGAGTGAAGTAGTTCAGTTTGCAGTGTGAGCGCGGTCTAGGATTGTAACGGCAGTCCCAGGTAGCCATTGTACCGCGCGAGCTTCCCACAAGGACGGTGTCGAGATAGGCGAGTGTCAACAATGCAGTCGCCGTGTTGGGGAACTGTCACAGTAGCAGGGTCCAGTCTGCGGGACGTATTGTACGTTAGGTTTAACAAAATACAGGATGTCCAGAAATAAACACCTAACAAGCACACCAAGCGGGTCCTGGGATAAATTGGAGACGAAAATGTTAGTGACGAAATGTTGTACGACGACATTTTGTGTGCGCAACGTGGCAACTGTGCACGGAGAAAGTCCCCTCTTGCGCTCCACGACTAGGTATTGTTTCATGTATGTTAAGTGAAGTAAACATAGAACAGCGTATTCTTGGTCCAGGTTAAAATCCTGAGCAGTCCAAACATGACTCTACGTTCACTTGGCTTAACATACATGAACATACAGTATTAGTGGCAAAATGTTGCACGACATTTTATGTGCGCAATATGGCAACATTGTACGGAAATAGTTTCCTCTTGTCCTCCACGACAAGGTATTATTTCACATACGTTACATCAAATAAAAGAATCGTGTTTGGATTGATCAGGATTTTAACCTGCACCAACAATATGTAGGTCAGAACAGTATTTGTAAGATAAGTACAATACGTAAGATATCTGCGGAGCGCAAGAGGGAACTAACTACAGTGCTATGTTGCCACACTGCGAACATAAAATGACATCGTACAACATTTGCCACTAACATTATAGTCTCCAATCTAGCCCAGGACTCGCGCGGTTCTTATTATCCGTGTGTTCCTGGCCATCCTGTATAGTACAGAAACTAAGCGTAGCGGTTACATCACTTCAACTGTATGTGCACGTGTTGTTTGTTATGACGTCACAACGACTATCGCTCACAATTGTTGTGTTTGTAGCCGCGTTATCAGTCTACTATACGCTGCTTGGGTCAAATGAGCTATTTTGAAGACTTCCTATTACTTAATAATAACTTTAAAAATACCGCAAGAGATGATGACTTTGGACTTTAGGCCATTATCAAAAAAAAATTTCGCATACATGGTAACCCTGAATAAAGAAATTTACTTGCGATAAATCCTGAATAGTAAATATCCACATAGCAGTTATTTAATATTTACTCACAGTTGTTAATTATAATAAATTAAAATTGCTTAAAATGTCCCCAATCACTCCACGTATCCAAAGGTTTTCATAGTTTCCATGTTATTTACCTGTAAGTAAACATTAGTAAAATGTCACGTGTATATTTATTACTTGCATTTCTCGCAATTAAAAATTGTATTCAGGACTACCACATGCTTTACATATTTTTGAAGTGTCCAAAAGACATCACACTTTTCTAAAGCCACCCACGCTTACTGTACACTTTTTACAAAAAAAAAAAAAAAAACATTGGAAACCTAGTTTTAAAAATAAATTTATTGTACGAGGAATAGCCGTGTAGTTGTACTTGCAATAAGAAAAAGAATGACATTTAAATGCACGTTTTATTTTATAAATGATATTGAACTTATTCATTAGATAACTTTTAAATAAATGAATTTCACGTGAAATTATTTTTAAAATAAAAATATCTAGAAGGTACTAATATTCAAACCCGCAACTTACCTTTAGACCACATAGACTCCTGCCTACTTCTTGCTAAATGCTGTTTTGTATACGTTCAATGTAAACAGTAGTTCAGGGATAAATCTTTTTCTTCGAAAGCATGCAATCAATTTGAAAAATTCACTGTTTTCCTGGAAAATGTTTTCCAGCGGATGTGATTGTTGTATAACTGTGTAATTTCCGGCAGATCTATGTTTTTGGTACTACAAAAATGTTTAACATGTTTTACAAAAAAACCTTGTAACATTATAAACTAATAATTCTACGAGTTAAATGTTTGTACACTTAACGAAAGTTTGTACAGCTACAAATAAATGCTTTGTAATACTTTAAAAAATACAATTAAAAAAACGCACGAACTGTCGGTATATATGATTAACTCCCTTGTAGTGTCATAAAGATTATATTTGTAACTTTATAAGTGAATGATTTTACAAAGAATATCTTTGCACTTTAACAAGGAGTTGTAAACGTACACACACACACACACACACACACACACACACACACACATATATATATATACACACACATACATACATACATACATACATACGTACATACATACATACATACATACATACATACATACATACATACATACATACATACA
Organism: Medauroidea extradentata; assembly: GCA_003012365.1. Classification (NCBI taxonomy): domain Eukaryota; kingdom Metazoa; phylum Arthropoda; class Insecta; order Phasmatodea; family Phasmatidae; genus Medauroidea; species Medauroidea extradentata. Next base: position 21,551 of record PNEQ01095314.1, on the reverse strand, counting down.
GGCTGGTGTTAAAAGAGGTATCCATATCAATAGAACGGCAAGCATTAATGACTTTAAAATTGTTTCTCCGAACCTACACCTGTTATTCGACATTTCTGGAACATTTTATATATTTCCACCCACTAAATTGCCGAGTTTCGAAAAATCAAGAATTGCTTTTTAGGTATTTACGTTAGCTTCATTACTAATAAAAATCATTTCGATGTCTCCACAGGTTTAAACGCTATCGAGAATTCATTGAAAACACATTTCAACTTTTTTCTCTCACTTTAATCTTCGAATTTCAAAAAATATTTTCTTAGTGAGTTTCCTATGACGGTGTAAGAGGAAGCTACTCTCGACATTGGTGTGTCTAGGTCCAGCATCTTGGGCTGTGCGTTGATGAGTGAGTGAGTGAGAGAGAGAGAGAGAGAGAGAGAGAGAGAGTTTATGACGAGTATTGTGATAGTGGATGTCTTTACAGTCCCTCCTAGTTTTTCAAACACATACCTCTCAATTGTAGATATAAATACATTATACAGGTAGGATATTCATATTATTGAATAGACTGCAATATCTACCATTACTTTTAAATAACGTCAACAATATTTGTAACAATTATTACAACACGCAGTATCTTCTGACCACAATTTTGTAATGAAGCGCTATATGAGTTGAGTCAATAAAGCTTTTACTTGAAACTCAGAAATTCTTGCAACGATCCGAGCCAAGCTGGAAATATTGTAACAACGTCAAAACATTACAAATTTACAAAATGTCTGATTGTGGACTAGTAACTAACTGGCTTATAAGAAACTGCTACAACTTATTTAAATTAACATCGTGGAAATTAGTTTCCTTTTCAACTTCTAGTTTGCCTTTTCTGCACACGTGGCAATGCTATGTCTATTTCGCGAGTTCGTACATGTATTCTATCGCATTTTCTACATGCATGTACTATCTTCATTTGTATGTAATGGTATTTTTCAATTTACTTCCAGACGTCCGAATTATATGATTTTTTGGGCACGTATTAAGAACTGACAATATAATGTCATAACTATGATTTGGTATTTTCACCCGTTATAAAAAAGTGCCATCTGGCTACGACAGAAACAATAAATTTTAAATCAAAATCTTCGATGAGAACATTTTGAAGTCAATCATTACTTATATTTTCTATATACTTTTGATAATAAAAAATAAAAGTAAACTTTAACTTAAGAAAACTAAAATAAAACACGGTTTTGTAGCAATATGAACTAAAAATATAAATATATTTGTATGTCAGTACGAAGTAGTTTTTTCATTAACTGAAAATAATAATAAAGTCATTGACAAAAATAAACTTTAATATATTAAGAGCTTGGGGTGCTCTCTACCTGTGTTTCATAGTCGCTCTAGTTTTACGAACAGCTGGCGATACAAAACTGAATATAAATGATACCAAGCGCCCTACAGTATTATTAGATTGAAGTTAATTTTTTGGTCAGTGACATTATTCTTATTTTAAACTTACTCAAAAAATTAACTTATACTGTATTGTGGAACATCCTACTGCTGTAGAAAAAAAATATTTATATGTAAATATTATTTTCAACGTTTTAGTTCTTATTGCTACAAAAGCAGGGTTTTTTGTATTCTAAAGTATAATTTTATTTTTTTAACTTTAGCAACATTTATAATTGGAACATATCTGGCGTAAAATAAATAATGCATAAATACGATTTAAAAAAACTTAACAATTTAAGTCGTTTTACATAAATTCGATTCGGCATTAATTTCGGTGCAGAAATTCCGTTCCAATAATGCTTCTATAAAGCGATACAGCTAAAACAGTGTCGGGATGCATATTACAGATGAATAAAAGTACAGAGATTTGTGATCTGATCACATTTGATCAGATTCAGTGTCAGTATTGTGGGATCAATCGACTCGTTTCCTGTAACAGCTGACACTCGAAAACATGGTAGGCCTGTGAACTGTATGTGGTTTATGTGTTTTACATGCTTAAATGCCACAGTATAGAAACCGGGTTACAATCCTAGACCAGATTAGGATGTTTATAATAGTTTGTAGTCTTCCAGGAAATGTTATAGATACAGGGTGTTACAAAAAGGTACGACAGAACTTTCAGGAAACATTCCACACATACGAAGAAATAAAATATGTGTTATGGACATGTGCCCGGAAACGCTTAATTACCACGGTAGGGCTCAATTCCTTACATCTCGTTAAATGTCATCGTAAAAAACATTTCGCACAGACACTGTTCCAATTACCAAGTGGAATGTTTTGTTAGAATGTATGTTACATCCTAGGATCACCGCCAGGTGGGCGACGTGACGGAAGGTAATCTGGACTGCAGTGCGTCTCTTCAACTCACATGATATGATGGACTGGCAGCACACAGTGGCCTACCTGGCGGTGAACCTAGGAAGTAAAGTACATTGTAAAGAACCAATACATTGGGTATTTGTGACATTTTCTGTACGAAGTGTTATTTACGATTACATGTAACAAGATGTAAGGAATTGAGCTCTACCATTGCAACTAAGCGTTTCCGGACATATGTCATATTACATATTTTCTTTCTTTGTGTGCGTGGACTGTTTCCTATAAGTTTGGTCGCACCTTTTTGTAACATTCTGTATACATATATATGTACAGGATGTTCAGAAACTTCCGCAAATGAAGCACATCACGCGAATCCTGGGCTGAATTGAAGACGAAAAAGTTAGTGGCTAAATGTTGAACGACATCTTACGAGCACAGTGTGGCAACATGGCACTGGGAAAGTTCCCTCATGTAATCCACGTTCAGGTATTATTGTATGTTGTACGTCAAGAAACATAGCATCATGTTTGGACTGCTCAGGATTTGAATCTGTGGCCATTCATTTATGGCCAGAACAGAGGAATGAGGTGATTGTTGTATGTATGTATGTATGTATGTATGTGTGTATGTATGTGTATGTATGTATGTATGCATGTATGTATGTGTGCATATATATATATATATATATATATATATATATATATATATATATATATATATATATATATATATACACACACACAAACAATATCGAAAGATGCACGTTTTCTTGACTACATCGTATATTAAGTTGTAGATTACTGTAATACGTATTTCAAAACTGTTTTGACTGTAATCGGCTGAGGTTTTTCTACGTAGGCGATCCCAAATTAAGCTAGCTCGAATGGATTCTAGTTATCTGTTCCAACTTCCAACAAAATGTATAAGATCACCCAGTAATATTCTTATGTTCTCTGTCTCAACATGTTTTTCTCGGTAATGAGAGAAAGGAGAAAAGCAATTGTTAAGCATAGCCTTTTTTAAATCAGTTTAAGCGTCGGACAAACATATTTTAAACCACAAACAAGCTTACAATTAAATTTCCATTAGTAAGGCGACATTCTCGCTCAACTCATTTACCAACGCTTACTTTTCTCGTATCTCAAGATTCGTATTTGACAGTTCGCTCACCTTCAGCACAGCCAATTTGCTCAACCATCCTGTTAAATTTTTATAGAGGACAGTTTTTGCTTTATCTCACTTAAATAAAAAAACACGCTGTGAGTTCCCAATTCTTTTAATTTTCACTATTATTCTTTACATAATCTTCACATTAAACGAGTACCTTAGAAAAATATTCAGTAGCATAACCACAAGGGTGGCATAATAAAAACCAAGACTAGAAGTTTATAATTAAAACATTTTCAATCACTTAAAATTGCGAGGTAGATAAATAAGCGCTGAGTTCTACAAATTAAATGTACACGATTTTGAAAATTAATATGGGAAAAACACGAAACAACAATCCTTGATGAATATATTTGCCAACGTTATTAGCAAACATTTACACAGAATGATGCATTTGTTAACCATGATATCTTGCACCGCAATTAAATGTACGAGATTTGGGCGTCAGAGATTGTTCTTAAGATATGTTACTCGAGAAAAATGTTTGCTAAGAGAGTTGGCAGTAACTATTGTCTGGGATTGCTGCTTTTTTATTTTGGTAAATTGGCATCGTGAAACCTACAATTCTAAACCGATGCTTTTAGCTCTGAATTATATACCACGCACTCAATTATAAAAATTACCGTTGTCAAAACTGGGCTACATTTTTTAAAATATCGTTGGCTGCCTGCATGCCGCAGCGTGTCTAACCCACAAATAGCGTTACACAAATGTAGAAACAAATGAAACAGAAAATATTCGGCGGTGAACTTTATGGCCACGTCTTTGGCCCTTCGTCCCCCAGCCTGTCTCGTCCATTCTACCACTCTCAGCCTATCGCCCACTCGCACAGTCGCACCACGTGAAACACGTCCGCTCTTCACCAACACAAACCAACATCAAGATGGTAACATTCCACACAAGAGTGGAGCGGGAGAATTGTGACTACGTCGCAACCGTTCTGCGCAGGCGCAAGTAGTTGCCTCGCCGCGCAACAGCAAAGCGTATTATCTTTTATCGCAGTTTCCTAACCCAACAAAACCAACCTTTGAATCAGAGCATAGCTTTTGTTCATATTTTTGGTTAATCTAAGTGAATTTAAACCAACTTAAACGAACTGTACAGGAGGAAGGGGAATGATCACGCGCACACGCAGGCAGTGGCGGATTTAGAATCTTAATTTGGGGGGGGGGGGGTAGGGGCTTATGTGATTAAATGGATTGTAAAAAAATACCAGCCATCTAAGAAGTGTGGTTGTTTACTGGTACAGAACATACAAGTAGGACACGTTAAATGTACTTGGATCATCATAGAACAAGACTCCAGTTTCCTTCAGGCGGTTGGGCATACTTTCATTGAACACAATTTTTTTTTTTGGGAGGAGCTTCAGACCGGTAGGCGCCCCCCCTCCCTCTTAAAACCTCTCCTGTGCGCAGGGGACAGTTTGAGACGTAGTCGTATTTCTACCGCTGTACTGTTTGAAATAACACACCTCCCTCACTTCGCGCCACCGTGCACTCTCGCGGCCAACTTTCGTACTACAAGACAGTGAACGAATATTTTATACCGTAAGCCAATTCTACTTTATAAAGTTATATTGTGCAATGAACAAAAAATAATGAATTAATTGTCAAATAACGATTAACTTAAAACAATTTTAAGTCAGTTCAACTTCCTTATACATCCTTGTTTTCTAGAGTGTATTCTAGAACATTATAGCACAGAAAACAAATGTAAATCCTTTTTAAATCAAAATTTAGTTAATTTTGCCGTTAAATTATACTAAATCAGTGTAATTATAAAGTTTGCAGAAATCACGTATTTCCTTATAATCCCGCTGTTAAATTCATTATTTAATTTTAACGAGTTAACCCTGAAGTGTTGTAACGTGCTGGAATGGACGGCCACAGGCAGCCGTTACTATATGCAATGTGCTGCAAGGAGAAACCGAGCCCAATCCAAATGTATTTACTAAGTAATACGTAGAAAATAAATTGTGCCATACAACTGCTAAGGTAGGGTAGGACGTTCCAATATCATGACGGGAACTCAATTGGAAACGAAAGAAAACCAAATTTAATAAAAAAAAACTTATATATACAATAAAAAAACTATATTCAATGGCAATCAAAACTGAAAATCAGTAACTTAATAAATCACTAATTTACTTTTTAAGTCAAATCCTAGTGCATTTGATTAAAAACCTACAAATATTCTTAAAAATATATGTCGAATTACTTATTTTTAATTAAGTTAAAAAAAATTCCAAGGTGGGTTGGTGAGACACCTCACAGTATATTCCACATTAAAATCAGTTTACCACAGTCTATAAATGTGGGTATTTTAAAATCATTCTGAATTTGTAATGTAACCATGGAAAAGTTTCATGTTCATCAGCATAGATTGAGACTCCCTGCCGTTAAAGGAGAGAGTAAATGACAGCTGGATCATGGAGTGTGATAGTTAGTACTGAGAACATGCATGTTACAGGATGGTGGAAACACACGTCACCGTGGCAACTTATCCAAACACAGAGAAGCAACCACTCCTGCTGCATGAATATCCTAGGAAGAGCCATGTTTTCCCCCAAATACAGGTATGTTATCAAGGTAATTCGCAACACCATATTTATTATTTATTTATTAAAACAAGAAAGTACAAAAAATTAAAATTTAGACAATGATTCTATTCCCCTTGAGCATAGCTCCCAGTGGGCATCCTGAGAATATGTAGCTTACCAATGCAGACAGTGATAGGTTTGTAATAAGCCAAACTGACGTGCATTTGTTATTGTGCTGATGTAGTCGCCAGGACTCCAGGGTAAAGGCAAGTAACATATACAGTATATAATATACAATACAATGTCACAATAAGTACGACAAGCAATTAGCAAGCTACGAGTATTACAAAAAACAAATACAGCAGAAAGAGATAAACATGTAGCAATACAGACAGTAAAATGAACAAGTGCCAAATATACGATAGTTGACAAACACGAGTTGCGAAAATAAGTATGTAAATATACACTTGACCAGCATTCCACCATGTAATTACCTGTATGCAGTTACCAATGCCGTTGAATGTTAACAGTTGAATTTAATAGCTCCAAAAAGTATATTGCAGTGTGTTATGAACGGCAGTTTTCATTAGTCAACACAGTAAACACTTATTAGTTAATTGTCAGATAAGAATGCAGGCATGCTGCAGTATGCACTGAAAGCAGTTAGCAAGTAGTTATTCAGTTAGCATGTAGCAGTTAGGAAGTTAGATAAAAACAATGAGGAATGTAATGACAGATAAGTAGATGACAATACGAATCACACAAATATAATTTGTATGGGTAAAGTCAGAGATATAAAGCAGTAATATAATAATTAGTACAAGCAGGTAGCAAGTACATGTATATTGGTAAGTAGCAGTGTAATTAAACACGACAGCAATTGATCCTAGCACCTAGTTCATAGTATAGGTAGTATTGTATGTAAGCATGTTGTAGGATATACAGGATACAAATAGCAAGTTTATAAACAATGGACAAATAGGTAGCATATGATGTTATGACACTATAGACCAACTGACACAGATAATAGCAGATGACACGGGAATGTATACTGTAGCAGTTTAGACGAGTAGTAGTAAAACATGTTTGAAACTATTACTTCCCAATGCAATATATGTTCGGAATGAAGTCTAAGCTCATAGCGATGCGTAACAACGTAATTTATTATTGTGGTGAACAAGCAATAGTTAATACACAAAACAAACAATCTTAAATAAGTAAGTGCCTAAATGTGTTCGGAAGCACTGCATAATTAATAGTACAGCATGTGAACAGATAAGGTGATATCAAAGGGTGACAGCAATAGGTGATGTGTAGGCAAACAACAGCACAAGTTATCTAAAGGCAAGTCAGTTTATCAAAGTATCATAATAGTTATGCATGCAGCAAACAGCCTTAGTGACACCTCAATGAAGAGTAGGTACAAAGTAGTGACCGCCAACAGACAATTTGCAGCAATACTTTGTCTAAATTTGGCAAGACTGTCATTCATAGTAGTTGATTTCAAGATGTGAGCCTTTAGTTGTTTCTAAAATGTCTTGCTCGACGCTTTTTTTTATTTCCTAGGGAAACACATTGTAGTATTTAAACCCACTGAACAAGCCTGATCTTTTCCCGTACTGTTTTTACAGCTTGGAGATACAGATTATTTATATTCCTGGTATTTTGATGATAGGCACAGTACAATTCAGAGTAAATGTGCAGGTGATTTAGGAGGTTAGACTTGTAGAGACGGCGTATTGGCAATGTATTAGACACTACGATAATGTCTTGATAGGTTGTAGATATTTCTCAGAGCTTCGTTTTGGGCTAGCTGTAAGGGGTTAATTATATTGTTTGATGCTGACATCTATATAAGTTACATATTGTATATCATATTTTTAATTGGTATGGGTAGCATATGTAGCCTATATAAGGCACCGATTGCAGGTAGACACTTTATGAGGATAACTTTAGTAGTATTATTCCATTTTAGATATTGATCTATTACTAACCCTAAGAACTTAATGGTGCATGCTTTTTTTATTTCTGTGTTGTTTATTTTCAAGATATAGTAGAAGGGGTGATTTTTAGAGGTGTTTGGAAGGTCATGAAGTTGTTTGTTTTTTCAACATTTAGGGATAGTTTGTTTAATCTAACGTATTATATAATGAGCAGTAGGTATTGTTGCATGTCCTGGGCTAGTGCATCAGGTTTACCACAAGAGTAACAGGGAGTGGCAGTATAATCTGCATGGAGCAAAATTGTGCCGTTTGTGACAAGTTTAGAGATATCATTAACGAATACTTGGAACAAAAATGGGCCTATTACAATGCCATGTGGTACTCCAGTTGTTACACGTTGTTGAGTGCTAACGCCATCTAAAATTTTTATATACTGAGTTATATTGGTGAGGCAGCTAGTGAATAAATCCAAAGAGACACTCCTCACACCACTCATTTGTAATTTTTGTAGGATAATTTTGTGATCAACAGAGTCAAATGCCTCGCACATATCTATAATAACGACTGCAGATGCTAGTTCGCCAGAATCAATTGAAATTTGTATGTAATTTATTAGTTGAGTTGCGCTAATGATGTGCTGGATCCAGACCTATTTCCATATTGTTTCTGGTAGAGGAAGTTATGTTTTTCATAAAAGTTGTATATTCTCCTGTAAATAACTGATTCAAATATGTTATTTATAATTGGCAGTACTGAAATGGGCCGGTAGTCATTGGCGTCATTCGCATTTCCCGCTTTATATACTGGCGTGACTTAGCAATTTTGAGCAGTAACAAAGGTACAATAAATTCATCACACTGTTTGATAGTTTTAGAGGTCATACAGTCATGACTAGCAATTACATTGCTTACGAGTTTATATATTAATTGGGGTATTTCAGCTTGGTCCGCTGGGTAAAGGAACAATTAGTTAGCAGAGATATCTAGTGTACCAAGTTGGGTCAATTTGCCATCTAGATGCATACTATTTTCTGTGACAGTTTTTTTTACCGATTGCTGTGAAGTGATTATACAGTATATTTGCAATTTTGTCAAGGTGAAAAATCGGTTTTCCCTCATCAACAATTTCTGTTGTATGGTTTTCTTTGGTTCTTTTCCTACAGAGTAATGAATTTATTCATGCCCGTACGTTACTGGCTTTGCCATTACAATTACTGAACAAGGCTGTGTAATGCTCATGTAGACTTTGCCGTCGAAGGAAGGGTATTGAGTTATTTAACTCACTAAGTTATTTGAGAGGTGAGTATAGTACCTGTTCCTATTGTGCATACGATACAGCTTATCTCTTTCCGCCACCAAGGTTTTAGCTGTGGAGTAATCAACGGCCTGTCCCCGGACCTTTTACTTTTATTAATTTCCTTAATTACAGCTGCATCTTTGATACCTTTACTAATATTATCGTAAATGAAGTTCAGAGTTAAACAGGGTGTTCGGAAATTCATATTACAAACTTCTAGGGCTAGTATAGGGACTGAGTAGACAATATTATGAACAGAAAGCCATGACCAGAAAAGTACCGTTTCCGAGCTACAAGCATTACAGTGTGCCAGATCTGCCGGTGTTGTTTTGCAACCGGATACTACGGCTGAGGATCACCTGATGGCATGTGACGTTTACTCTACTGACTCAGAGGATCACCTGATGGCATGTGACGTTTACTCTACTGACTCAGAGGATCACCTGATGGCATGTGACGGTTACCCTGCTGACGTCAGAAGAATACCTGATGGCATGTGACGTTTACTCTACTGACGTCAGAGGATCACCTGATGGCATGTGATGGTTACCCTGCTGTGGTATCATGACATACAGAGCCTTCTTGTTGTTCAGTCTCATCTTGCAGTTGCTACATCAATAGACTCCAGAACTCTTACACACTTTGTCATAGCTAATTTTACTTACTTTTGTGCCAAGCCTGTGTCCATAAATAATAGTTGCTTTGGCAGAAAATGATAGTCCTCACGTTCTACAACTTCTTTATTACATGCCGAACAAAAATCATTAATATCCTAGGTTACCATGATTATTCAGATACTTAGATGCATTCTTACTGCATGACTACCCTAGGAAGAGTCATGTTTTACCAAAATCCGTGTATGTTATTTACGGTAATGTACCACAACATATTGATAGATACCCTCTTACTGCGTGAACACCCTAAGAAGAGCCATGTTTCCCAAATACAGGTATGTTATGTCATGTGATCTAACACAACATATTGATATATATATATATATATATATATATATATATATATATATATATATATATATATACTCCTACTGCATGAATGCCTCAGGAAGAGCCATGATTTTCCAAAATCCATATGTGTTATTTAAAGATTATGTACCACAACGTATTGATATATACACTCATACTGCATGAAAACCCTATGAAGAACCATGTTTTCCTCCAAATCCAGGTATGTTATTTAAAGATAATGTACCACAACTTATTGATAGATACACTCATACTGCATGAATACCCTAGCAAGAACCATGTTTTCCTCCAAATCCAGGTATGTTATTTATGTACCTCAAAATATTGATAGATACACTCCTACTGTTTGATTGATTACCCCAGGAAGAGCCATGTTTCTTCCCAAATCGAGGTATGTCATTTAAGGTAAAGTACCACATCGTATTGATAGATACACTCCTACTGCATGAATACCCTAGGAAGAGCCATGTTTTCCCCCAAATCCAGGCATGTTGTTTAAAGTTATGCTGTATGAGTACCTAAGGAAGAGCTATGTATTTTCCAAATCCAGGTATGTTCGTTAGTGATGATGTACCACAACATAGTGATAAAGCCTCTCCAACTGTAGGACTACACTGGGAAGAGTAATGTATTTCCCCAAATTCAAATGTGTCCTTTAGTCGTGGTGTATCACAATGCCGAGATACCACTCGTGATACATAATTACCTCAGGAAGAGCAATCATGGTTTGTCAAGAAGATTTCACATACCACTCAGACTCCAGGTGCATTTTTCTGTGTTGTTATCCACCAACAAAAATTCAATACTGCTGGTGATGAGCGAATACCCAAAGTAAACCACGTGAGTCCGAGTGTAAGGTATGTTTTCCAGTGGTTATGTTGCACTAGCTCGGAGTCATATGCACTATTGTAACACGAGTAGTCTATAACAAGTCAAAAGTCACAAATATCCGTGCCTCCAAGTAAATCATCCGCTGATGTTTACCAGCTCAGAAATTTATTTTTGCTGTTGCACGAGTACTGTAGAATTAACCACACATTACGATGGCCAAGTGAATTTTGCAGATAGGCTGTGCATCAGTATACACTATCAGCCGCCAGTCGATACTGATGATCGAGTACTCTATGGTAAGGGACATGTTACAAAACCGTTGGGTACATTATAACCATTTTACAATAGTTACTACATCCAGCGGCTACGAGTGTGCTCTGCAAAACCACATATTGGCTGTTATACAGGTAAGATTGACAGTAGTGTTGTGTACTCTGATAAAGGTACAGACATTACGAATACACAAAACTCTCACATAAAGGTGACAAACTTGTTTCCTGGCAATTTTGATCATGATTTAATTTCTGTTCGGTAAAACGTCGCTTTATAAGGGTGGATATCTTCCTTACAAGTTACTGTACGATATTTTTCGTATGTAATGTATTCTAACCCAATTTGGATAGAGCAATTGAGCATTTCCAAACACAATGTACGCAGTATTGTCTATGTTCTCCTGGTACTCTATCGCTTCAGCCAAAGCTTCACGTGCATTTTTCACGAAAACTATGAGCCCTAGACAGTTGCAACAAGAGGACCACTTTAGTTAAAAATCTCGCATTACTCAATAAAACATCGTCAAATGTTCCACTATCCCGATGGCACAAACGTTTAGTCCACTTAGAGGGTGGTCACCCCTGTTCTTTTAGTAATGGCTGAAGGTATCAACCTGCATTTGATGTGGGTTTGAAGACTATTATAATACAAATCACTGTTCAGAGTATTGTCATTTTACACCATTCTGTTTCCGATATTTAAAATAAATACGGTTTTCAAATTCGATATTCTGCGGCTCACTACTCCCGCAATATTACACTTAGGTACAAAATGTCCTACATATGTCCTACTTTATTTTCCATGAGGAATCACCTCCCTGCGTTTGTACCTGTAGTTCAGGACCATCCTGTATATATATATATATATATATATATATATATATATATATATATATACACACAAGATGTTAATAGTATATACTATCCTCCGTTATTTATAGACTGACGACAAGCTAAGGAAATTGTTTCGACAATTGTTGTCTGTCTGTAGTAGCCTGTATTCAATGGAATTTTTTTCTCACCTGGAGATAATCTCTGTTCCTGGGCCAGGACAAGCTTGCATACGTTGTTAAGTTGGATATTATTTATATGATTGTGCTGGTTTATTCTTATATATATATATATATATATATATATATATATATATATATATATATATATATATACAGGGTGTAAGGAAATTAATAGCCCATACTTCGGGTGGTGATTCCTCGTGAAAAATTAAGTAGACATTATGTAGGACACTTTCAAGAAAAGTTATTACTAAAGGCGGAATAAGCGCTTGAAAATCGAGTTTGAAAATCGTATTTTGTCAAAATATAAAAAAATGGTTAGGAGTTAAATTACTATTCTTCGGGCGGTGTTAAGTATTATTGAGATCTTAAGCATTTAATAATTTAATTTAATAATTTAAGATTTTTAACATTCAAATTTCATGAAAATAATAGGGGTTGCCTCCCTTACATAGCATATAATTACGTTGGCATTACGTTTTGTGAACATTACATGTTGGCTTTTCGGGCAGTACACCGTGAGGAACAATAAAGGTCCTCTTGTCGCAAATGCTTAGAAAGCACCGTTTACCGGGAAAACAGACACAGCTGTTGCTTGCCAGGTATGTAGGCAAAACGTGCTACATCCGCTAAGAATTGGAATTGTACCATGCTCTCAGGAAAATGAAACCTGTGATGCAATTGCTGAAGCTTGTCGCAAAATGAAGTTACGTAAGCATAAAATCAAAAACATGCCTTTGCACGACTCGGTTAATTTGGCAACAAATTTGGTTTAGCAAAATTTACAAAACGCTGTTATTTTCTTGACATAAATCCGCGAAATTCAATAAACAACGGAACTTTCTTTAGTACATTCTGAAAAGATATCAGTATGTCATGTATTTTGGCTAATAAATAAAAAATAAAGAAAATCGTACTGGGGATGCACCCTAGTGCGGGGATAAATCCGAACTGGTTAATGGCATTCTGATTTTGGGCCTGTAGGCTGTCATCATCTCGGCATTGTGATAATGGAATGTGCCCCTACGTGGGAGCGTTGCCGAAATAAAAGGGCGGGGGAAAAGGGAGTTTTCTGAGAAATCCTACCAACCAGAGACATCGTCCGACACGACTCCCACTTCTAAAAAACTGGTGCAGTTACAATGCAGAGATAATTACAGCCTACAGGCCCAAAACCAGAATCCCATCATCCAGTTTGGAGCTATCCCCGCCCTAGGGTGTATCCCCCATACAATATTTCTTTATTTATTTATTTATTATCGAAATACGTACATGGCATACTGATATTCTTTCATAATGTACTAAAGGATGTTGTCTTGTTTAAGAATTTCGAAGATTTATGTCGTCAAAATAGTAACATTTTGTAAATTTTGCTAAACCAAATTTGTTGTCACATTATCCAAGCCGTGCATAGGCATTTATTTATTTAAAGCTTATGTAACTGCGTTTTGCGACAAGCTTCAACAACTGCATCACGGGTTGCATTTTCCTGAGAGCATGGTACAAATCCAATTCTTAGCGGATGTAGCACAATTTGCCTACATACCAGGCACAGAACAGTAGTGTCTGTTTTTCCGTTAAACGGTGCTTTCTAAGCATTTGCGGCAAAAGGACCTATATTGTTCCTCTCTGTGTACTGCCCGAAAAGCCAACATATAATGTTCACAAAACGTAACGCCAACGTAATTACATGCGATGTGAGGGAGGCAACCCCTATTACTTTCATGAAACTGGAATGTTAGAATGCTGAAATTTTTAAATGCTTTAAGAGCTCAATAATAATTAACACCGCCAATTTAACTCCTAGCCATGTTTTATATTTTGACAAAATACGATTTTCAAACTCGATTTTCAAGGGCTTATACCACCTTTAATAATAACTTTTCTTGAAAGTGTCCTATATAATGTCTACTTAATTTTTCACGAGGAATCACCTCCCGGAGTTTGGGCTATTAATTTCCTTACACTCTGTATATATATATATATATATATATATATATATATATATATATATATATATATATATATATATATATATATATATATATATGTAGACAGAGAGCATTTTATCTACAGGAAACTAGCGTACGTAATATCGTGATTTACGTTTTATTACTTTGACATGGAATAATATACATTATATTGGGGTGATTTCCTATGCTGCAAAAATAAATACAAATTGGATACTTAAGCTTACTTGATGACTATAAACGCAGTAAGCGTTTGTCCCGTTCACGAAAATACACATCAAGTTAAAAATTTCACAATCAAATTGTAAAGTCATATTTCTAGCCAATTGTAATAAGCGACAGTACCACCATCAGAATATGGAGGTGTGAACTACAAATTTGGCGGAAATTATTGCTTGACAAGCTTTTTCTTTTTTTTTTTTTTTTTTTTGCAAATATCGGGTTCAGTATTTTTGTTCAGACAGAAATTAATGAAAAGTGAAAATGTATGAAGAACTGATAGATGTACCTTTGTCAGCAGTTTTGACCGTAGATGCTATATGCTATTTCTCTGTGTCATATATGGGAAATGTTTCGTCCTGATTGGCTGGTTCCCCAGCACTGGTATATTTAGTTTAATTATTAAGGAAACCCCACTCGCACACGACCTGCTAAGTTCTGTTAGAAACCATCGCATTGAACAACGCCCTTTCAGTTGTTATGTATGTCATAACGCATAAGTTAATGCTTAAGTTGTTAATTGTAAACCTACCTTTCAGGCAGCGCTTCACTAGATAACAAGGGTAGGGATATGTAACTTGATATACGTGTGCTAGATCCTCTACGACAATGTGCTCCAGCAGCAGGTGGTACAGGTAGAGTGTACCTGTGCAGGACACCTCGACAGTGACGATAGTGGGCAGCGCCCCAGTGGAAGACAAGCCGGAGTGGCGTCCCACACTCAACAAGGAGAAGCGCTGCAGCTGGCTAGGAGTGTTCCTGGCCTTCTTGTCCGGCACATGCTTCACTCTCAGCTCAGCTGCTATAAGGGCGCTGCGGGACATAGAACCACTGGAGCTGCTGCTGGTGCGCGCTGTGGTGCAAGTGGTGTGCATGTTGCCCACTGCGCTGAGAACAACAGGAGGCCTGCTAGGACCCAGTGGTCGCCGTCTGCTGCTACAGCTTCAGGTATCGCTCATTCCTGACATCATTTACACTCTTTATTACTCTGTTTTAGTACCGTCAAGTGGGGTTACATTGCTTAATTTTGGGGTTTAATTTTCACCACATGTTTTTGTTGTTAGTAAAGTGAGTGAGTGAGAGATTTTTGGTCAGCGCTTAACATCGAGGTCTTCAGCACTGGTGAGGAGTGACATGAGGTGAGTATGGAGCGGCGCCGAATGAAAGGGCGGGGGAAACGGGATATCCCCGAGAAAACCCGCCGATCAACGGCATCGTCCGGCACGATTTCCACATGCGAAAATCTGGAGTCCGACCCCGCCGAGAATCGGACCCGGATCGCCTTGGTGGGAGGCGAGAGGCCTGACTGACCCCTCGGCCACCGCGGCCCTTTCTTAGTAAAGTTTTGGCGAATCTTAGATACTGAGGATGTTCCGAAATTAAGTTTTTTTTTTTCACACGGAAACTTTATTGCCATACAAAATACACAATGGTATTATGAACTAGTGTAAAAGTGTAACTTTACACAGGACATTTTGAACCATGTCTGCGAGGTCAGTGAAAGGATATGTAAGTCGGCGTCCTGTCATAAGCACTGGTGCTATATATGCACCACACAGCAGGCACAGCAGATTACTGACTGATGTAGCAGTTCACTCTTTGCCCTTCATCGCGCTGCAGCGATTGTATGTGTTAGGGAAACATTGAAAACTACACTAATCTCTTGCGTTCAGAGGGGGAGGAGGAATAAAAGGGTAATGTTTTGGTTCGTTTATCACAATAAATCTGTACTACGGAAAGCCTCCAAATTTGTGTAAACCATTTGTGGTTGCCAGGGTGATGTGGGGAAGGGGAGTGTATAATTACTTATTACCAAAGAGAATGGCCTAGCCATAGATATTGTTCAACTTTAGCATTTATAATATGTGTAAGCACGGTCGTAGAAGAACAGGTCTGGACACTCGCCTATCTAACAATGTATTTTGCTTGACCCTCTTGTTGTTTGGCTGTAGTTCGTCAAGTTACCGAGAATGTCGTACTTTTTGGCGCTGTTTTCCGGGCGGTCTGACTCAAACTCCGCCCACTTTTTTTTTCCATTGTTAACATTATAAATTAAATAAAGATTTCTGGAGCCATGTTTTAAAATTGTGAGCGAAGGAAGTAATTCATAAACTGATAAAATATACGTTTTGATAAATTGTTTCTCTTAGTGGGAGGGAAGTGGGCGGAGATTGAGCTCGAACCGCCCGGATTACAGCGCCTAAAATGTATAGCAATATCGGTAACTTGGTGAACTGCAGCCTAACAACAAGGGGATCAAGTTTCCAGGCGAGTGTCCAGACCTGTTCTTCTACGGCCGTGGGTGTAAGTTAAGGTGTTTTCATTATTAATTTTATGTTGAACATTTAAAGTTACCGCGTGGTAAATATAAATTCATTTATATTTAGATATTATAAGTATTATTTACATGGTGATGTTAAGAAGTACGTTGAACAATGTTAATGCTTGGTTTTATTTATGAACTTTGAACTCTGCCTCTTCATTTACAAGATTGAGGCCTGGACCTGCCTCTAACCAAAGCCTTGCACTGCGTGGCTGTAGAGACTCGTGTTTCAGTGTTGCCCTTATAGCCTTGAGACCTGCCATACGAGGTGAGATATATCATATAGGTAGCTGTATCACATATCTGATACACTGTAGTCATGGAAGACAGCCGAATACACCCTCATCCTGCTGCAGGAATTCTAGTAGGTATTAGTAAACATATAATATATCGTTCTGCTACGAGAGTTTGGTGCGTTTGTAGAGTGCTGCTGCTGATTTAAGCTCTCTAGTTATCACTGTATTGGTCTGGACGTTCTGGCAGAATGATCAACAAAACATTGTGTGCACTCCATCTACCGTAGAGAGATAAGTATACTTATTATGTCCTGGTACGATGTCTGTTTAGGCCTAGGAATGGCTAGATGTGTACAGTGAAGTCCTCATTACAGGAGAGAGAGCGAAGTTGTCTGTGTAGTAAGAAATATTTGTTTGACTTCATCAGACAAACACTAAGAACTGTAGGTTCTTTTTGTTCGTGTGCAACAGCACTCAAGATATCGGTTACAGTGCAAGTTACCTCGATTATATTTTTATGACACAACCAGCTACCATTTTGGATGACGTCATAGCCGTCATATTTAGGGACCGCGGTGGACGAACGGTCGGCCCATTTGCCTCCCACCAAGGCGATACGGGTTCGATTCCCGGCAAGGTCAGTCCCCATATTTTCGCACGTGGGAATCGTGTTGGACGATGTCACTGGTCGGCGGGTCTTCTCGGGGATCTCCCGCTTCCCTCGCCCCTACATTCCGGCGCTGCTCCATACTTACCTCATGGCATTCCTCACCAGCGATAAAGACCTCGATGTTGACCGCTGACCAAAATACTTCACTTAGCTCATCAGTTTGACATTTAACTCCACTTCGCAAGCTACCTGGAAATTTGTTTCTCGCCATTAAATGCGTTTAGTTGCAAACCTCCTCTGCGTAATATGCATGGTAGAAACGTACGCATATGCGAACATAAAAATATTAAATATTGCCTTGTAACTAAACAATTTTTGTGGTTGTCTTATTCCTCTGCATGGGCGTAACTAGGAGGCAGATAGGGGCTGCTTACCCAGAAAATTATTATCCCCTCTAGAATATATCTGACCCTACTGTTTATATACCGAGCTCTAGGAATCTAGCAAGGAGAAAGTGGTTGTATCCCTCCCTGCACTGTGTTTTTCAATACGCCAGTGCTCCTCTGCAAACATTTCCTCTAGCAATTGTCTCTAGAACATGTTGCTAGAAGTTTGCTCCAGTAGAGGATTGGAGCTAATTGTAAATATAATACAAACATTGATGTTTTAAATATTCTGTATTTTCTGTTGGGTAATACAATAACACATTTTCTTAATTGGTCGAGACCTTTGTGAGAAACTAAAATGAACAAGGAATTGAATAAGTCTCAATGCTACAATGTCTTAAACTTTAAGTCGGTGAAAAGTGTTGGGAAATTTACTGATATGGTAGAATTTTTCTTTACCTTTTGTGCAGTGCAATATACAGTACAGGAAATGTGCGTCCTGTGAGATAGTGTATGCGGATGACGAGCGGAGTGGATGGTTAAGATAGTAGAGGGTTTGCCTGTCGAGCTCTGCACATGTCTATATTATAATTATGCAGAGATGGTTGGAATCCGTTACTAAAATTATGAAATCAATAAAAATTTACCATTCCAATTGCACGAAGAAGAGGAATTTTATATAATAATTTGTAATGCTGCAAAATATACTTTAAATCTAATGATAAAATAATTTAAAAAATATATTAATTCAGTATTTAATGTTTTGGAGAAATATATGGGGTTTATAATTGCTATGTATGTAGGCCTACATACGGAAACGTAAATACTATTGTTTAAAATCATTTAAAATTTATATGTTTATTATTTTCCGCCTGTAATGATTTATTAACAAAACGGAATATTCGCATTATAAGTTCTAAAACTATTTTACACACAGTTATTCATATTTTCTGGTACGTTCAGTTACTGCGACAGATAAGACTGAAGTAGGTTTTCTCGCAAAGTGTTGCTCTTGATGCATCCATAACGGAAATATGCCCTACATTTTAACAGAAATAAAGACACAGTTAATTATTTTCTAAATATTTTAACATTAAATTTAATGAAGGTTTTTAGTGTTACAACTATTAACATATCCCTATTGTATAGATACAAACTAAATAGTATCTTTTGGACAATTTTTATAGTTAAAGTAACAGTTTTTAACTATCTCTGCATATAGTACAGTCAGATGCAGTGATTTACAAGTAGTACCTCTTACATCAAGGTGTATTAGTACCCGTCATTTTATATAAATATAATTATATTACAAAAAATAACAAATCTTGTTTTAGGCACTAACAAAGCATAAGACCCAGCTTGGTACAATTTCTGCAGTTGTAATATCTTGACAATGGACCCCTCAGGTGAATTTCGATGAGAACATCCACACTACGCGCGTTTAAAAATAAATCTATGTGTGTTGAAATGTTTAAATTTGAAGTCGATTTGAGGTAACTACAGCTACTTAAAGTTCGCGCTTTTAAAACGCCCGCGGAAACGTGCATTGACGTCACAAGCCATAGTACATACGGAGCCTTGCCAAGCTATAGCTGACTGCTGTCGCACTCCGGCGGAATGCCAGACTACGCTTGGTCAATGAAAAACGATTTTTAAGTCTGTTACGGTGGTTAGTTTGGTTATACGTATGTAGTTAATAATAAAATGTAACAAAAATGTTACATTTCAAATGTACTCGAGTCGGAGGTTTTATAAAAGTTTAGTGTTACGCACATTGTTATATCGCACAATATCATAGCAATAACCGAGCACTGTAATATGCAATAATACATTAAACAAACCTGTTTAATGGCGCAAACCAGTACTATATTTAATTATTTAATTATTTAATACCCATATATTTACTTTACAATAGGACAACACCAAGTGTCGGCCACAATGGGCTGATACTGGAAAACATAAGTGAGTTCAATAATCTTTGGTATTAGTATAATATTGTTTCTCAGATTTTGCATGGAACCGTGGATTATTTATCCGAATATAATATATTACATAATCAACAGTATTTTGTATTTCATTACGAATGTTAGGTTCTTATGCAATACATAAATTTATACAGCAAAGAATACTTCTGTGTGGTTTCGGTTTAGCGTACCGCAAAAAAATTATTTACGTTGTATATCAGTATAACTTAAGCCTACTGCAGTACTATTTACCACTAAGGATGTGTTCATTACGTAATGTGTGAAGTAACGAGTGATTGAACATGCACAAAATAAACACATTTAGCCTAAATGCATGTTTAACCGTGTATTACCTATTATTTTATTGTAGGTACACTTGACCACTAGATCACATAAAAATTCACTTTCACGATTTGCATTCAATTTAAATCGTTGTTTCTTCCGTGCAAATATGCCATTTCAGACATCGTATTAATATGGTTGCGATAATGAAAAATAGATGGTTTAAAATATTAATAAAACATTTTTCTATCTGACACATGTGAAACTATCTAATAGTATTATATTAAAAAATACATTAAATACGTGGGTTTTGAACCCGGATCCTTAAAAATAATACTCAAGTACCGTAACCAATACGCCACACTTTACCCACCAATCATTTGAAACGTATAGGCGAGAACAATATGCCTTCATATTTAATAATTACGTAATAAAGTAATACAGTCACCACATAATGTTTATAGAGGCTAATTCGCGGGAAGACAGCGCGCCAGTTAGTGACGTGCCTAGAGGCTAGTGGCAAGGGCGATGTGCATGCTGTGTCGTCCTTAATCGCTTCCGAAGTTCTAGACCTCACACGCATAAAATACGTTCATCCTGGCGACAACCTAAAAGCTTCAGAAACCAAATACGGCGAAAAAAAGAAGAAAATTAAGTTGAAACTGTTGAAATTATATATGTGGATAAAAAACTGTAGGTACTAATATCCGGTATGTGAGAGGAGCACGTGGTTGTTTGCAGGGCATCGTGGGCGGCCTAACAGTGATGCTACTGTTCTTCTCGTTCAGTCGCCTGCCACTAGGAGATGCAACCACCATCATCTTCAGCTCACCCATGTTCGTGATGGTGCTGTCCTTCGTGGTGTTGCGAGAGCCGTGTGGATTCTTGCGTACTGCCATCGTGCTGATGTTGCTGACAGGACTCACACTCATCGCCAAGCCACCCTTCATCTTCCAGGTAAGTACTACCATCGTGCTGATGTTGCTGACAGGACTCACGCTCATCGCCAAGCCACCCTTCATCTTCCAGGTAAGTACTACCATCGTGCTGATGTTGCTGACAGGACTCACGCACATCGCCAAGCAACTCTTCATCTTCCAGGTAAGTACTGCCATCGTGCTGATGTTGCTGACAGGACTCACGCTCATCACCAAGCCACTCTTCATCTTCCAGGTAAGTACTACCATCGTGCTGATGTTGC
>PNEQ01095312.1:0-11998 GCA_003012365.1 Medauroidea extradentata | reverse complement strand
AATAGGAGTTATTAAGCCTTATACAATATTACGATTCCATACTTTTGAGGCATCCTGTGCGATTTTCCCCACCGTGGATTTCGGTGGGGTTTCAGTATGTTATTCAGCATAAAAAACTGAACAAAATGAGACCTTTTCCAGCTTGATCCGAATTTTTTCTAGGTTAAGCATGTTTTTTCGCCTGAGCGCCTACACTATTATGTAGTGTGCCAAGGTCGAATGAAACATAACCTTTTCACTTGCTGAGATGAAGTTGTTTTAAGAGTGTCAAGTAATTAATTTAGTCTCAACCTGTGCCTCAAGTTGCCTGTGTTATTTTCAACGGAAACTTTATTGCTTTTAGGTTAAGTGTGTGTTTTGTTTACATTTGCTATGATACGTTGCTACTTGCAACACCAACGTTACATTTTAAAGAAAAAAGGTTGTGCTTAGGGTATAAGGGATTAATTATAATTGTTTAGTATTTAATCTCCATTCTTTTACTCTTGAATTATAATTGCAACAAGTCGTCAAGTACAGCAGAAGTGGCAAGCCTGGGGCGAGAGAACCAGGGAATCACTGCATTGTGAGGAGAGAACCGGGGAATCACCACACTGTGATGAGAGAAACGGGTAATCACGGGACTGAGGGGGATGGATTGAGGTGGTAGCGTCGAGGAGAGAGGCAGAACTTCGTCGGTTGCTTGAACTTCGGTCGGTAGGCGTGTGGGATGCCTTTAAGAGCCCACATAAGAGTGTATTGACAAAGAAATAAAACTGTTTAGATTTCCGCGAGTGACTTCAGGGTTAGAGCCACGCGGGCGACGTCACACCCTGAGAAAGAGACTAGCTGGGTCTCCATGCCCGTAATCCATGGAGTGGTGCCCTAAACCATGACCGTCTAATATATCTCTCGCTAACCCTGGTAACAAAACAAGTGGCGCCCTTCCGTGTCGTTAAATTCGGTTTCGGACTTTGAATGGCAAAGTTAGGACGCGATTCATGCGAACTTATATAGAGTGGAATAACGAACTCGCGGGAAGCCATTTACGTGTGATGCTAACTGTACGTACGGTAGTCTGTGTATGAAATAAAGTTCGCGAGACGAGCAATTGTTGTTGGACCGCCAATTGCATAGCTTGGTGAAGAGAAGAAAGGCAGACGTCGGCCTTACCACAACACACCGTCATGGGGGATTTTGCAGGCTGCACAATGGGCTTGGACACAAGTAAGTCAGAAACTATCGTCGATTTGAACTGTATGTACTGTGCAAAGTGTGTGCGACCAATACACGTTGGTGGTGCTACGCAAGCGTCTTGGGAGGACACGTGCGTATGCCTGATGCAGTGTGAACATGTGGACAGTTTCTCAGTATGTCCAAACGCACCAGTGCCTGACTACTTTAAATGTACTGTGACAGAGTGTGACGGATGGTCGTGAGAGGGGGGATGGTGTAAAAACTGTCGTGCATTTAAACATGTGAAAGCATGGATAGTACGGAGCTGACAACCTTCAAGGATGGTTGGTACACCTGCAAAAGGTGCCACGCAGGACAACAGCTGGTAAGTTACGAACATGGTGTCATAAGTAGTGACCATGGAACACTTGCTAGCAAAATAAACACGCGAATGCCCATGGCACCAGTAGGCCCAGTGGAGTTGCCCAGATTTGCAGGAAGGACATGTGATGACCCGAGGAAGTTTTTAAAAATGTGCAGGGAACGGCTAGAATATTACGGCATTCCGAATATAGAGTGGGCAGGACGTGTAGGGAACACACTCGAATCCGACGCAATGATGTGGTGGTCTATTGTGGGTGAGTTTGACATGCCCTGGGAAGAGTTCTCACACCGATTCGAAGCAAGGTTTGCGGACGCAAGTGCGGAGAGAAAGGTTCACGCGGAGTTCTACTGTCAGATCCAAGACTTCTCGGAAACAGCTGAAGCATTTGTTGTGCGCAAGATTCGCTTGTATCGCCGCTTGTTTCCTACTGGAGAGCCTGAGGAAATGTTGGAACAAATAGTGGAACTAATGTGGCCGGAATTGCGCCCATGCCTACGAAATGCAACACGGCAAACAGTGGTAGGATTCATTCAGTACGCCCGAGCTGTGGAACAGGATTTAGAGGTGGTGGGACTAAGGTGCTCGCAGGCAACACCTTATGCCAGAGTCGACACTATGACAGCAGTTGACAAGATGGCGGTAGTTCGCTATGCACCACCAAGGGATGGTCCACGCTCCATCTCCTGCCCAGATAACACTGGCTGTCAACAATTGACCTCAGATCGTCCTCGACGCATGATCGGCGAAGGACCACCACCCAGATGCAAGACATGCCCGGGGGGAATACATCACTGGCACAAGGACTGTCCGATACGGAACCAGTACCGACCAGGAGGAGCCCGGATCAACCCGTTGGGAAACGGAGTGTAGAGGATGGCGGGACAACCCAACCCTCCCTCCCCGCACCTGTAAACATTGGACGAGATGTGACTGGGCCTGTTTTAGGTCATGTGAGTGTGGAGGAGAACGACTTGCTAAGAGTTCCAGTGGTTGTCAGTGGTCATCCTGTCCACGCCCTTATCGACACAGCTGCCAGCCATAACTGCATCGCAGCAAGGCTCGTTGAGGAATCTCATTTCGAGCAACGACCAGGCAGACTACAGCTGGCCACTACCGGAGATGCTTGTGCTACCCGTGGGGTTGCAACGCTACGAGTGGATGTACGGGACCAGACCTCCACTACAACTGCCTTGGTGGTAGATGAGCTGCGAGATGACGTTATTCTGGGACAGCCGTGGCTGCGTGCGCAGGATGCACACATAGAGATCAGCGCAGGCCGAGTACATGTCGGCACCCAGGGCCGACGTACCATCTACTGCATCAGATGCTCACCGCCAGCAACGCACTATAAGGTCAGTCTCAACCAGTTGCACCATGGTGTTCCTCACGAACACCATGAGTTGATCCAGAGCAATGTGTTTGCCACAGCAGACCCCTTGAAGCGCACCAGTGTATCTGAACATGCAATTCCTACGCATCCACACACCCCTATGTTTATTCCCCCTGGTAGTAATGGACATACAGGCAAACAAACTATCCTCACGCAGGTGCAGGAGATATTACGCGATGGCATTATTGAACCCAGTGAAAGCCCATACAATTTTCAAATAGTTCTGGCGGAAAAGAAGGATGGTTCATTATGTTTCTGTGTAAATTTCAAACCTATCAACAAAGTAACCATCAATGCCCCACCCCCTCTGCTGAATATTACAGACATTTTAGCTAACCTTGGGAATGCTAAAATTTTCACATCTCTTGACTTGAAGGCAGGTTATTGGCAGATGCCAATAAGACCTGAGGACCGACCCAAGACTGCCTTCACTATTCCAGATGGTAGATGATTTCAGTTTTGTGCGGTGCCATTTGGTTTACAAGATGCCCTTGCAACATTTCAAAAAATGATGACACGCGTTCTGGACAACTATGCAGGGAAATTTGCAGCAGCTTATTTAGATGATATAATCATCTGGTCCCAAACGTGGGAAGAGCATGCTCATCATCTATCGTTAGTGCTTGAGCGGCTGGCCACGCATGGCCTGTCTTGCAGTCCAGAGAAATGCAACATTGGCACAACTGAACTGGATTTCTTGGGGCTCATTGTGAATGCTGAGGGAAACCGCCCGACTGAGAAACAGCTCCAGATAATTGCAAACAAAGCCCCGCCACGTACACGTAAACAGATGCAACGATTTCTAGGGCTGGCTAATTGGTTGCGTTATTTCATTCCAGAGTTCTCCATAGTAGCCAGACCGCTAACAAACTTGCTGTCACCCAAAACCTGATTTCAGTGGACCGAAGCAGCACAAAATGCTTTCGATGAACTTAAACTCCGTTTCAGCCAATGTAGATTGCTGGCTCGACTAGACCCAAACAAACCAATAATTGTGCAGACAGATGTGGGCCAAGAAGGGATAGATGCCATCTTGTTGCAACGGGTGATGAAGGGGAGCCCCAAGTGGTAGAATATGCCAGTGCTAAATTTGGTGAAGTAGAGCGAAGGTATAGTGTGAACGAGAGGGAATGTCAGGGAGTGGTGTGGGCCTTAAGACGGTACCGTCCTCACTTAGAAAGCCAACATTTCGTTTTACGAACTGACAGCCAGTGCCTCAAGTGGTTGGAAACCATGCAAGGCCGTCGGCCAAATCTTACTAGGTGGGCAATGTTATTACAGGCTTTAGATTTTACAGTAGAGCATGTTCCTGGGAAGCAAAATGAGCTGGCAGATGAGTTATCACGCAACCCAAATGAGGCAGTAGATGCTAGAGATGATGCAGAATGGAAAGAACTTTTGCCACCCACTAGCGGCGCACCTGGACGAAGCTGCTGCCTGCGTCCTGAGTGCAACCACTCCACCCACTCTCCCGCCTGGTGCAGAACTAGATGACTTGGATGCCTTTGTACGCACAGCCCAGCAGACTGATGAGTACACGCAAGACATAGTGAGACGTTGCAGTGAGCGGATGTGTGACGGATATCATGTCCTTGATGACTGTGTGCAAGCGAAATGCCCTGGGAGTGAACAGGCATGCCGCACCTTCACACCCCAAGACACTAGAGCAGAAATTTTCAAAATGCTACATGTAAACAGACTTGCAGGGCACCCAGGGGCTGAACAAACAATATGTGCAATTCGTGACCTGTTTTACTGGTCTGGACTGAATCGCTTCATGCGAGACAGCGTGCGACGTTGTAGACACTGCCAACGTAGGAAAACCAGGAGATCGGATGGCACAGAACAGCAAGTGCCTAGACAACCAGCTGAACCATTTCATACTGTGGCACTCAATCTGATGGGCCCTTATCCTAGGACTTGGCGGGACGAAGGTTGTTACTTGTTATGACAGACTGCTTTACGAGATGGGTGGAGGCATTTCCTTTGAGTAACTGCAGAGCAGGAACGATAGCGCACGTGTTGGAAGCAGAGTTCTTTCCAAGGTGGGGTTACCCTCGGGTGTTGTTAACGGATAATGGGACTCAGTTTTCAGGACGGCGATGGCTGTGTTTCTGTGAAAAGTTGCGTGTTACACCCCATACGACACCAGTGTACCACCCTAGGGGGAATCCCACTGAGAGACGGAATCAAGAGATTAAGGCCCAGCTACGCTTGCGTCTTGACACTGATCACGAAAAATGGGACACTCACATTCCAGAGGCCTTGTACTGTTTAAGGCGGCGCATAAATGCAGCGACAGGTGAGACACCAGCCATGCTTGTGCAGGGACGCAATCTTCCCCTACCTGGACAGTACAGGGTGCAAGATAAGAGTCCGTACATCGCGGGAGCGAACCCAGAGAAAGGGCACAAGCCATTCAGGTGGCACATGACACCACGAGCCGAAAGCAGGCAGAGTATCAGGCACAGCGCACACCAGTGTCAACGTGCCCCCTCCGGCACTATCACCTGGACAGAAGGTCTATGCACGCTTGAAACCTCTTTCGGTAGCGCGGAAAAACTTCTCGGCAGTACTAGCACAAAGGTGGCTAGGCCCTTTGCAAGTGTTGCGAGTGTTGAGACCTACATCTGTGTTGCTGAAGCTACCCTCAGGACGAGCTGCCAAATACCATTGAGATGCTAAGCGGTTAGCCCCAGATGAGAATGCAGAACAAGTGGCTGAACCCTCCAGAGTTGAAACTCCAACCCCACCACGAGAAGAGGGAGAGGACAGGCATGAAGTAAACCGTACCACTTCTACTCCTGCTGACGAGAATCAAGAGGATTTCAGAGGTTTTCCAGAAGAAGAGGAAGCGTACCCGGTTCGAGGTGACGGTGTGATCCCGACATCAGAATGCCTGTTTCCAGAAGAATCCACAAGTGCTCATGGGGCTACACCCTTCCGAGGGTTTGAATCCTTCACAGAACAAAATCAAAATGTTTCTTCCATTCCCCTGATCTGGGAGTCGGATGACGAGGATGATCAACCTGATTCCCCAGATGTGTGGGAACCCTTGTGGCCACTTCATTGTTCGCTTGAGACATCAACTTTCAGGGTAACAGTAGAAGAGCCCCAAGAGACAAAATCTGAGAACAATCCTATTGAAAATGTTGGGGAAGAGCCTATTGCAGAAGCCCGCTATGACTTAAGGCCAAGTAAAGCAGCCAGACAACCCAGGTGTTGTACTGTGCATGTCCCTTTCCAGACGTCAGTAGCACAGAGTCTCCGCACGACACCCGAGCAGCTATAGTATCGACATCCCCACATCGAGCTACTTTCAGAGGGGGCAATTGACGTCCGTCAGGGCTTCGCCCCTAAAATTATTGAGCCTGATGTGACTCCCGTCATGTAGGCCTATATAGTTATGTAGTGTGCCAAGGTCGAATGAAACATAACCTTTGTGCGACGTACCTTTTCACTTGCTGAGATGAAGTTGTTTTAAAAGTGTCAAGTAATTAAGTTAGTCTCAACCTGTGCCTCAAGTTGCTTGTGTTATTTTACATTGGAATTTTATTGCTTTTAGGTTAAGTGTGTGTTTGTTTACATTTGCTACGATATGCTGCTACTTGCAACACCAACTTTACAGTTTAAAGAAAAAAGGTTGTGCTTAGGGTATAAGGGATTAATTATCATTGTTTAGTATTTAATCTCCTTTCTTTTACTGTTGAATTATAATTGCAACAAGTCGTCAAGTACAGCAGAAGTGGCAAGCCTGGGGCGAGAGAACCAGGGAATCACCACACTGTGATGAGAGAAACGGGTAATCACGGGACTGAGGGGGATGGATTGAGGTGGTAGCGTCGAGGAGAGAGGCAGAACTTCGTCGGTTGCTTGAACTTCGGTCGGTAGGCGTGTGGGACGCCTTTAAGAGCCCACATAAGAGTGTATTGACAAAGAAATAAAACTGTTTAGATTTCCGCGAGTGACTTCAGGGTTAGAGCCACGCGGGCGACGTCACACCCTGAGAAAGAGACTAGCCGGGTCTCCATGCCCGTAATCCATGGAGTGGCGCCCTAAACCATGACCGTCTAATATATCTCTCGCTAACCCTGGTAACAGTGTATCACCTCTAATTGGACGGTTTAATTTTAATGTTTATTTTAATTACGTGAATATTATTGAATGTATAAATTGTCTGATTATTGTACAGTGACCACGTTGGTGTTTTCGTGTAATTGTTTAATACTCTACGGAATGTTATTTAATTTTTTATATTCAGTAGGTAGTAATGTCTCATTGTATTTATTTGTTATTATTTTCAAGAAAATATAAAAATACAAAGTACGCATAAACGAAGTCCGGTTTTTCTCTGTAAAATTTACCTTCTTTATTATCATGAAATTGGGCGTAGGTTTGGTGTTGAGTACTGTAGCTCTTTATGTTTATTAGTAGAATTAATATGAAGCCAGCTGATTCTGTCCAATGTTCAGTTGGTACCAAAGCCACAGATAACCAGCAATCTAGACAGTGCTTGCTACTACATATGTTATTGCTCGGGGGTGGGGGGATAATGTTTTGTAGACCCTGTTGACTCATTTTCTTTATTTTTACAGTCATATTGATTACCCTTTGTTTATACTATCACTGACAGCAAAAAGCGACTTACAGTAGTAATCTGTTTCTGTTCGCCGTCTTGGCCATGTGTCACGTATTTGGATATGATTCAAAGAGCAAAACGGAAGTATTTATTTCCTAGATTATTTTAGTATTCATCTTGGTGAGGGGACCCTGTGGGTCTTGGGGCGAGTCCTAGTGCCCTGAGAGTATTGTAGTGAAGTTTTTATAGGTTTCTGTCTTTGGGGCTTATTCAAAATTGAGTGGGATTCCTTCATTCCTGTGGTTTTAGTTTGGCTGGGAAAATTGTTTTGAGGGAAGGGTAGCCCCGGTTGACGGCGCTGTTTTTTCCCCTTCCCCGCCAGTTCTGCTTCTCCACTGGCCATGGAAGGGAGGGCCTGGGGGAGGGGGGGAGGCCTAGTTCCGTCTGCCGAGGGTAGGGGCGCCGGGAGAGCGGGCTGATGACTCGCGACTCGAGTGAAAGGCGCTCACTCTAGTTCAGGTCTAGGTGGAGAAAACATCAGAGGTGCAACAAGCCTGAGAATGTTTGATGGTGAACCGAGGGGCCGGGAAGGAGCTACAAGGCGGTAGGCAGGTAGCAGGACGGTCGCGGGTTGCGACCGAGTGAACGAGAGCATCCTGAGTGTAAGGATCGTCGAGCAGTGACTCGTTTTGAGAGTAACTGGTACTGCGGTAGGCGGAGTTATGGTGAGTCTTCCCGTCCCTCATAATGATGTGGCCTGATGACCAGTGATGCGAATATTCTGCAATTTGAGACTGAGGAGGTACGTTGGGGGAGTTTAATTGCCTGGTAAAGGACTCTGAAACCGGTAGCGGATGGCCGTCGGTCAAGTTGGGTCGTCAAGTGGGTGTGCATAATACAAGACGTCGGGGGAGGTTCAAATAAAGACGGCGTCAGTAACTGTCGCTAATCATTCACAAAATCCGTCGAGCTAATGAGGGGCGTGAATGGTGTGAATGAAGTTGAATAAAAGTAATTAATAGATCAAGGTACAAGACCATGGTAAGGATGGTGAGTGGTGAGAACGATTCGACACAGCCTTGAAATGAGTATAAAGAGTTTTGTTTAATTAGTGCAATGAGCCAAATGGGCGATCGAATTGTGTTTCTTGTATGTTGTGTAAAGTGGGAATTAAATGCAAATTTCTCAATTAGTTTGTTTTCTTTGCTCGAGAGTGAACCTTTTAGTAACTCGCTATAAGCATGTATGGTTACTTGTTAGGAGGGGATTTGCCCCGCAAGTTTTGGAAACATTCAGTATACGTATTGAAAGAAGTTAATGTGCGACCGTCCTTCAGCATCTTGGGTCACTTAGTGTAAGACCGGCTCAAGTACACTGCGCCACTCTGCTCCCTTAAGGGGCAAAGGGCCTTTTATTGGCACTCTCGAGGAACGAAATGCGAGTAGTTGGATTGATAATAATACTCAGCACTTTGTTTGGTATAGCGGGAGGGTTGTGTGTGTGCGTATAACGAGGCATGGCTGCACCGTCAGATTTTGTGTACTGCCTTGGGCGGGCGGCCTTAGTTATCTATTTGACCGAACAAGGTATCGGGGTAACTGATGATCGAACCACAGTAGAGCTGCGTCAAACGGCAATTACATGGTTTCGGGAAGAAGAAGAGAAACGTAAGGATGTTCCGCGGGTCGGGAGAAGCAGTGGGAACGAAAATAATGATCGGTGGACGAGGGACTTAATAAAATCATTACCTTGCGTGGACAGCTGGGAGGTGGAACCCATCTTGGATTTCTTAATCAAATTGTCCCGAGTAATGGACCTGCAGCAAGTTCCAGAAAAATGTTTGTTAGTAGGTATAGCAGTGAAATGTATGGGGCCTTTGGCTCAAGTTTTGGCGGAGATTTTGTCAAATGAGGACAGATGTACAGTGGCTTGTTTTCGTCAGAGTGTATTAAATATAATTTGTCCGGCCGGAGTTAGATTCCGATGTGTAAAGCGGTATGTAGAACGCTTCCAAAGACCGAACGAAACCTTAATAGCATTTGTAGAGTCTATCATTGATTATAGTAGGGCCTTGGGGGAAATAAGAGAGGAACGAGACTTAATCGCCTTAATTATGGAAAATATTTCCCCAATGACGAGGGCCGAATGCAACTGATGTGCCTACCCGACGTCATTGTTAGAGCTAAAGAAGCTGGCAGTGGATCTACAGGGCCACAGAGAAACGCGGAAAGAATACTTTAAGGAATTTGCATCGGAAAAGAAGGGTTCGGGAGGACAAAGAAGTGAGCTAAGGGATGGTGTGATGTCCGTGGAATTGCGGAAGGTGGAGGAAAAGCCGCAATTATTACCGCGAGAATACACTGGTCGACTAGGGAGGTGCGCCAATTGCGGTGGAAAAGGACACTGGCTAGCCGAGTGCCAAAAGGCCAAAATAAGGGTGGAGGATCGACGGTGTTTCAGGTGTAATAAAACGGGACACCTGCGAGCGCGGTGTCCGGGAAACGGGCCAGGGCTGGAAGGGAGCGCGACCTTGTAGCCCTTGTTCATCCACGAAAGCGCGGGAAAGAGCACTCTGGCGTAAGTAACGTGATATGGGTGAAGGGGGGTGTGGGGGAAACTACTTGAGTGAATGGGCATTAATTGATTCGGGAGCGACTAGGAGTTTAATTAGTGGGAAGTTATGGGAGCGAATGGTAAAATCAGACGTCTCCTTAAAGAGATAATTGACGACTGGTGAGGAATCCTGTTTAGTGACAGCAAATGGGGCTACCTTGGGTAGCAAGGGTAATATTAAGTTACATTGTAAAATAGAAGGGTTGTCATGGAATTTCAGTTTCGCAGTTGTTAAAGACCTGAGTGTGGAAGCGGTGTTAGGGTTGGATTTCTTGGGCTTTGTACAGGCAACTGTGAATTTCCGAAGTGGCATTATGTCGTTCGGGTTTAATCCACAGATTCAAATGCGCTTGGGGCAGCGGAAAGGTGTGATGTTAAACACGGTCTCGAGGGAGGAGAGAATCAAACAATGCGAAATGGACAGTATTTTACAGGATTACGCCGATGTCATTACGGAAAAAATTGGAAAATGCGATGTGATTCCCTACAAGTTTTACTTGTCCGACACAACACCGTTCAGGAGTCGCCCATTTCAGTGTTCCCTGATAAAGTTGGAACATATGAGGGATAAGGTGACAAAATTATTACAAGCAGGAGTGATAGTGCCCTCAACCTCCGAATTTTCCTCGCCGGGTTTCTTAGTTAGTAAACCTGGGGGAAAGGATTTCCGTTTAGTAAATCACGCAAAATTAAATGCTAGGGTGTCGGTTGATCCGTTTCCCCTTCCCACGGTTGAAGGGGCGTTACAACATATAGGGAGAGCGCAGTTCTTCACGACATTAGATTTGAACAGCAGTTTTTATCAAGTTCAGTTGCATGAAGACTGTAGGAAGTTTACTGCTTTTAGTACGCCCTGGGCGCAGTTCGAATTCACAAGCATTCCCATGGGGAGTAACTTTGGTAGCCAGGCTCTAAGTAGGGTATTAGATCAGGTGTTAAAGGACATGAAATTTAAATTTGTATTTCATTACATAGACGACGTCATTATTTACAGTGAAACATGGGAAGAACATGTGCAGCACGTGAGGAGGGTGCTGGATGCCTTGAGGGGAACGGGCCTGACTATAAATCCTAAGAAAGTAGAATTGGGGAAAAGATTTGTAAAATTTTTGGGATACATTATAGGAAATGGGCAGCTGAAAGTTAATACTGAGAAAGTGGAGCCAATTTTGAATTTCCCAAGACCTACAACAGTGAGAGGAGTGCAAAGGTTTATGGGCATGATTGGATATTATGCGAGATTCATACCCAACCTGTCAGAGATTGCGGATCCGCTAAATAGGTTAAAACGAAAGGGAGAAAAATTTGAGTGGGGCGAGGAGCAGCAACAGGCCTTTAAGACCCTGAAACGTTTACTTTGCGAAGAACCGGTTTTGTCCTTGCCGGACTTTAATAAGCCGTTCAATCTTCATGTCGATGCAGGGCCGCAGCTAGGGTTTTTGCTAGGGGGGGGCAAACTTCGACTTTGGCGCCCCCATTCCCCTATTTTCAGGTGGTTCGAATATATTCTAAAGGCCAACAATACACTACACACTAGTATATCCACAATAAAATAAAGCATCTTTATTTCGTTTTGGCCTATTTATTGTAAATAAAATATTTATAACAGTCGCATATTATTCTTATCAAATGTGAATATATTTGATAAAAATTATTTAAAAAAAATAATTTCACATGACATTACAAATAATGTAGTTACATAAACAAATATTTATTTGATATTAATGTTTCACATGGTACTGTTTAACAAGTTACAAATACATATTTAATAAAGTTTCACAACTCGTAGGTTCACTTTGCGAGCTTTTTTAGCTGCAAATACATTGATAATGTCATCATAGGATACTAAAGATGCTCGCTTGTACTCAATTGAAAT
>PNEQ01095311.1:0-11998 GCA_003012365.1 Medauroidea extradentata | reverse complement strand
CCCAGAACCAAACTGCCTGTGGATGGCCGTGATATGTAGCTCGTATAAGGTCATAACGTGGCTTCCACTTGAAATGTATTACATCTGCGGAGCACGGTAGCAATAATTCTTATAACAACCATGTCGTAACATTCAGTCTCGTTGGTCGATATATATAGCGTCTATGGCACACAGCCATACATTTGACAAGCATACTAAGAGACATACCATTGTATTAGATTTGCGTAACCGAAAAAAAAAAATATTTACTACAAAAATTAATCCTTCAAAATTTGTTTCGCTTCCTTCAATCATGAATGTATATTATATAATACAGTATATCATTCAAGTGTGCCTAATTAGTCCATCATGTAGCACGTAGATACCAAAATCATTTTCAGGTCCCCTTTTTCAACAACGCCATTTAACCTCAATTAAGACCTTAATTTTAGATATGAATCTTTACTTTCGCCTTCAAACATATTCACAGACTGAACTTCTCATCTTTGTTTATTCCCCATAAAATCTTACATCATGTATTCATGTATCAATGTATTTGCTGCTGTAAGCATACTTACCTCAGTTTTGGTCGAGTCGACTCTTACAACGTGTCTAACATGAGCCAGCTCTCATTACGTCAACTATTTATATCATTTGAGGTTCCTTCATCACTCCTTCGTTTGTACTTCATACTCATTCTTTCTCCGAGACTCCTTAGGGACTCCTTCGAGATTACTTCGTGAATGAACAACTGGGAGACGATTAATTATCGCTTTATTACGGATGCAAAGCAAAATTTGCACCAGCGTTGTGTCTAGCTGATCTGTAGTAAAATGAAATGCCCACACAAAGAAGAGGAAGAGGTCACGCGATGGGTATGAAGAGGGTAAAAAACTACCATATTAAAAAAATTATAAAAGTAGCAAAAAAATTTAAAATTTCACAAATTTTTAAAGTACAAAACATTGTTCGAATTGGTTTTTTATGTACGTAAAGCCGTAACCCGTGACATCTTATTTCACTGTGAATTATTTCATTTTATTATTTTGATTGTTTTCTTTTTTTGGCGGAGGGGGGGGGGTGTATGAACTAAGAACATTGAAATTTTGACTTTGAAACGCCATTATGGGAAAACTAGCTGAGATAATTTTTTTAGTGGATAATGTAATGTTAAGTAACGTCTACAAAACCAAAGATGTATCATACAAATAAAACAATTATGATTTTCCCTCTGGAACTAGAAGTGCCAATATGAGACATTCAGTGGCGACCCTATCGTTTTATGATGCAGTATTACAGATAAAGCTGTATTGTACACGCATATACCTTTTCATAGAATCTGCTTCAAGATTTTCATACCCACAAATTTCGGCAGCGTGAAAATGAGAGACACTGTGGACCTGAAATTGGTATTCACGTGTGTAACATTCTGTGAGTGTAGCCTTAATTTGTAGGCAGATATAACAACACGTTGAGCTGTTATAACGACCATAGCTCTGCATATCACTTGATGGTCCGGGCAGGTGGCCAACTTAACAACAGTCGATAAAAAATTAAGTTAAACTGTATTGAATTTTTGTGTTTCGAACAAAAGACTATGTCGCGGCTAGCGTGTATATTCTACTTGTTCTTCCTGTTAAAACTGTACTTATATGTGTACAGGACCAGGGGCGTATCTAAGGCGGGGGATATCGGGGTATATCCCTCCAAAGGAAACAAACTGCTTGAGAATAAATAAAATAGCAGTGTTACATTCACAGTTTAGGTACAAAAACTGCTTCAATTGCATTATTTTGCACACTGAAACCGACCCCGGACCCCCCCCCCCCCACTTCATGACTTGAGATTGGTGTCCTCTTATTATGTTGTGAAAATCCTCAAGTTGATATTATATCCCCCCCTCCCCCAACAAAAGTCCTAGCTACGCACCTGTATAGGCCACACGGAACTGGAAATTCACACACAAACAATGTTAAAATGTTAGGAAGCTTAGCGTTCGGTATTCAAATTGCAGGCCTCAAGCAATTGCGATGACTGTACATTACTTGCACATTCGGTTTCATATAAAAGTAATTGTTGACAGATATTTTGATAATTAGTGTTAACACTCCCTGCCGCACTGCAAGGCCAAGTGCAAAGTAGGCCTTCATAAGGTGGCATGGATGTCTCATGTTTATTTCTTTACAACCAAAAAAGGTCAACTGAACAGCATCGAACATCTACAAAAATTAAATTAATACGTTCCCTCAGAACTGCCAAAACTTTACTGAAGTCATGCGAAACAGAGTTTATCTAAGTATAATTTCACCTTTTCCATAATTATAGTTGTTTCTCAGTTAGAATTTAAAAAGCGTGTACTTAACAAGCTTAAAGAAAATACTGTGTTATTATTTACAAGACATGGCCTTAGAGCAGCATGTAATCCGTAACACGCATTTACGTTTTTTTCCTGCATTTAAACATTTATTAAAGTTGTGTAAAAGAAAAAATTGATCAGAATTTTATCTCTACGCGATATTACGAATAGTCGAAGCTGGAAAATTGAAAATGCGCACCTTAAACATTTTTACTGGCCCCTTATGACTTGTATTTAGATTTAATAAAACCTCTTAAGAATTTCTTATTGTTCGATATAAATAAGAATGAAAACCGTATTTTAAACAACCCTTAAGTTAATTCTTATTATTTTTATTTTTCGGACTTAGGACAAAATTTATGCAATTGATGAACGATTTTCAATATTCGTTATCGCTTCCAAAATTTTCTTATGGTTGTGCGTAAGCAGTATTGAACTATATATTTGCACATATTAACGTTGAAATGTTATGAAAAAAAAACAGCATTGACTATTGAACGTATAAATCGAGCCTGTATACCACGTCGCGTCGGACCATGGACGCGTGAACAAGAAATATCGCAATGTTACTTGTGACTGAACAAACGACTAAACAAGGAAGTTCCAGTGACGTCGAAGGTAGCTGCTATTATTATGTACACTTGGCATTTCATACATGAAAGAAAAGAGAGTGGTAGTAAGAATTATCTTGGATGTTTGTTTAGTGAATGAGAGACCATTTAACTGGCAGCAACAGAAGATAAAAATTGAGAGTTAATTTGTTTCCACCACCGTTCCTGTGGACGTTTTAGTGGATTTTTTCTACCACCTTAATTTAAGTTAAAGAATTATCTTTTTAGTGTACACAAGTTAATTCTGGGAGAACAGACGTCAGAGTAGAGGCACATGTGAGACAGGCACAAACCTACCAAATAAACACACTTGCAGTCCGATTCTCGATCATTTAATTGTCATTATTCTACTAACGATTTTTTTTGCTGTACTCTACACTATTTGGTGACAATCACTGTAAAAAATATTTGTGTAACTTTACACGTAATGTACGTTGCTGTAGTATTTCCACCAACGTTAAGTGTATTTTAACACAAACACTGTTATTGTAGTTTCACAATTTGTCACTGCAAACGTGCCAGTCGAATTTGTAAAATAAACAGGCCACTGAATCACTATTTGTAAATTATACTTGTACCAAATTACACATGCCGCCAGATAAAAAATAGATGGTCACTGTTGTCGTAATTTTACAAGCGCTGTACAACAAAAATAGTATTTCTCACAACTTCATTTATTTTCTTCATTACTGTTAAGGTAATTTAATTACTGCTATTTAATAGAGCTTTCCAATGAACTGAAGATTTTTCGTGTTTCTTCCGGTATTCGAACCTACTACTCTTGGGTTATTCCTTAGTTCTAGCCACAATACCAGAAGTGCAGCTTGAAATATTGAGTGCCACCTACAAAATATAGAATTAAACTTTGCTCTTGACAATTTAGTATTGAGTGTTCTCGCTATACCAGCTTTCGCATCTGACATCTAACCAGGAAACTAACACAGTTTTTTTTCTTTTTGGCTATATATTTTCGTACTATTGCTGTATGATACTGGTACTTCTATTTCACTAACTGATAATATTAGTATCATCTTACACGCGGTTTTCTTCCTAAGGGTGTAAATGCAACAGTTATTGTAACTGTGAACTTGCTATTCATACGATATAACAAATATGATAGCGTTCAAACAATAGTGGTAACGCAAAAGCTAATCCGCCACAATTCCTTACTGTACATTTTATATTTTTATACTAAGACAAATACGTAATTTTATATAATTATTGTAGCTGTGAAATTACTCTTTACCCCTACTTAAATTTAACATACATGAATACATTGTAACAATAACAGTGCCGTGAAGAAACTTCGCCAATTGAAGAAATGACACTACTTTGATGTGTGTTTCTACACGTATTCAAAAGCATGTAATTTAACACATACATATTTGTTTATTAAGCTGCAGATGTTATGTTTTCCAGCAGGAACTTGTAGCCCGAAATATTCGTGTAAATTTTCACACAATGTCGTTGTTTTTTAAACTTTCACGTACAAAAATGTAAAACTACCTAAGAAATGTATGTGTAGTTTTACACTTTTTTTTTTACTTGTGAAGTGAAAATTGAACAGACGACAGCAGATTAGCGTACTTACAATACGAAACTCCTTTAATGTGATAAATTGTACATATTTATAGGGGGAAGATCAGTTTCACTAAAGTTTCGTCTGGTCCTGAAATATGTGGCTAGTTTACACAAATTACAAGAAAGTTAACGTGCAATATAAACAAGCACTTGCCATAGGCTAAACTGCTCCAGTGACTGATGGCTGTACGTCCTCGACACCAGCCACGTGTGTGTGTCTTCAAAGTGAACAGCTGACTCTCACAATGTATGTTGCTAGATCAACGTGTACATTTAAGGGCCTGTGAAAAATTCTCCATTTGTTGGCAAGCATTCCATCCGTACATTCAACGAACCGACTGCTGGGACAGTCTGTAATTGAAAACTCTTTCCTTGACTGTTATATTATTACCACAATAGGGCCACATGACTTTCTCTGATAAACTGAAAGCTTCGTATCCTACTAGAACAAAAGGTGAAGATACGTCACTTCCATTTGGGAGGTTAGTATCAGCCGGAATGTGTAATGAGTTGTTCATTTATTTCTGATACAACGTTGAATTTTTGAAAACAGACGAGTAATTGTTTTTTCAATGTGCGCTGACATTTATGGCAACCAGGCTGTAATTTGCATTTGCTATTGCCTGTAACACGATGGAAAAAAGTTTAACAGCTATTCCACGAAACACCCTTGATAGGTTTTAAATTGTATTGATATTTTGTTTAGTATGCATGCCTATTTCTTTCTCCTCTGGTTCACTTGCTGAATTATTTGCAAAACAAGTCGACGAGAAATTCCCAGCTCTCTTTTATATCACGAATGGGATGGCATATCCCACAGTGCTGGCTGATTTTCCATTCGATAATTGAATACACTGGTTGTACTGTCACCACAGAAGCGTGTCCACCACTGTGGCCACACAACGCGACAACACTTCCAGGACCTCTAGTGAGGGCATGGCCCAGTCGGTGTCGTGGTCGCCCGGACGGCAGCATTCGCACGGTCAAATGCCACACACCTCACTGGTCGAGCGGACGTTTCATTTCACCTTACGCATTTTTATACGTTCTCAATCACTTAAACTAACTTGCTAATACATTTCCAGCCACGAACTGCGAGCCGCATATCTTTACAGTAATGCATCTTTAATTATTATAGTTTTGAAATTATACTATATCGACTAACAAACTGTCGTGAAGTTTGTGGATTTTAATTTAATTTTTATACATATTTGTTTTAATAATTTCAAGTTTAAATCTAAGCACTGAAGGTTATTATAGGAGTAATCATCCAACAAGTCTGACTAATTATAGTGGTAACCACCGAATATATCACAGTTTTGAAAACACATATACGTATGTGTGTATATTCACATTTATATGTGCGCATGTGTGTTTATATATATATATATATGTATGTATATACACACACGCGTACATTATAATGTGTTTTGTTCTTCTAACGAGCAAGGGGGCCGCGGTGGCCGAGAGGTCAGACCTTTTGCCTCCCACTAAGGCGATCCGGGTTCGATTTCCGGCGGGGTCGATCACTGGGTTTCGCATGTGGGTACTGTGCCGGACGATGCCGTTGGTCGACGTGTTTTCTCGGGGATATCCCGTTTCCCCCGCTGCTCCATACTCACATCGTGTCACCCTTCACCAGCGCTAAAGACCTCTATGGTCCGCCTCGTTGCCATAAAATCACACTGCAGCATGTTTGAAGAAAACGTTTTACACCGAAACTAATACACGTGTGTTCACGCCGTTTCCCTACGAAAAGAACACACACTTCAGACGACTGCCTTTAAGTACTTTCAAGACAACACATGTATTAGAAATCCCCTCCCAGGCCACGTCAAAATGTGTCTAAACGGGGTTTTCAGGCTGCTATAGCGGAAAATATACTAGCCGAATACATGTGAAACCACTTAAGGGTAGTGCATTGGACTTTAGTAAAGTGATTTCGCAAATAAAACAATACGGTCACCACTTAAAGTCCCATAGGAATTTTTTTTTGCGAAGACTGCACGCCTTAAGGGTAGAGGCGACGCACCGTTGTATGGCCCATACGACGTCGTCATACAAACACATGTGAAACGAGGTGGGCCCCTTAACCACTGACCAAAATCTCTCACTCACTCACTCGTTCGGAGGAGCACGTTGAACCATTCGTTTGTACTGGTTTTCTTGTTCGTATCTTCCTAAAACTGCCGCCTTCTTTCGCTATGTGTTTATCTTCTTTCTCGAGTCCATGCGTCTTTCATTCATTATTCCTTGCTGTCAAATTCTTAGGAAAGAACTTGATTTGCCGTCTTTATGTAGACAGTGTGGCTGTCGGTGAAACAGTATTGAATTCTGTCAACTAACCAGCGTAATTTGTTTTGTCGGTTTTCATTTGAACGAGGGAGATTTTCTTGGTCAATCAAGAGTCGTCCGTTCGTGATATAGATCTATGAATCCTGTGTCATTACAGGCTCGAATCTTTATTAGTTCAGACTCAGAACATATCTTTTTAATTCGTTTACAACATGTACAAAGTGAAATTTTTTCACATAGGCATGGTTTAAAATTTTACCAAAAGAAGTCGTGTCAGTAATTGTACAGAGGAGCAGATATTCGTCGAGGACACTTGCATTTGTCAAGCTCGTAGGTTACAAATGTCTACTGTTGTGTTATTTAGGTAGTAACACCGTTAAAAGGCGGCATTTTTTATGTATGCCTAGACTTTTCTTTTTGTATGTTCAAAAATCGTAGTGTTAGTATTTAACCCTCTGTGATATTTCCGAGTACTAAACGTCTCTCTCAGTTACATGCTCTTCAGAAGCAGGACATTACATAAGCGCCAAGGTAGGGATGATACAGCTTTTGTTATTACTGACTCTATTGCCTAGTTATCTCAATAAATACGTCTCCTTGGTAAGTACTACGTTCTGTTTTAAAAACTTATTTTGAAATTATATTGTATATCACATTAGCAAATTCAATATCTACTTTTTACCGAATATGTCATCTTTTATTTTCAAATGTTTTATTAGGCATATTCCTAACACTATATTAATATAATATGTACTTCATATTTTTGTAACAACCGGATAAATTATCTCTGGCCATTCAATGTCCAATCTAGGATTGTATTACAGTATGGAAGAAAAGAAGAGGAGTTGTTTGTATATATTGTAAACACTGAAAGAAATTTTTGCCAAATTTGTGTACGAATAAGTATTTACTTGAGCTAGCAAAATATTTTGTAACCGGAACAAAATACCAAAAGCAACACACACTTAATCTTGTTGACCCAGCAAGGGATACAGTTTCTATGGCAATTAATTTACTCCTGGTATTAAAATATTTGGGTGAGGCAAGTGTAATTTTTGTTTGTAATGCACATAAATATAAATTTTGTTGGCCAACGATAATTTTTATATTTGTGCACGCCGTAGTTTGTAATCACAAGTAGATAGTGATTTTGTAATTTATGTGACAATTAGTTTTGCAGCTAATTTTGTAAGTAATAGGACAGCGACCACAAACATTCAGTCTTAGCCGTGAGTGCTAATGAGCGTTTCTCAACAAAAGAGAACTAGGGATTGTATCTAGGCTCGGAAGAACAATATACGCTCAACGAAATAAATATTTAGCTGTAGTGACCAAACATTACACTTGACCAACATAAATTTTTACTTCCCTAAATACGAAAAATATTTGCTAGTGCCATGCGAATTTTGAATACTTAAACTTACCTATCGTTCAGTGTAAGAATATAATTATAATTTTTTTTAATCCACCTTAAAAAATACAGACATTATTTTAACAACAGTGCAACGAGAAATATTGAATGTTTATCTGTGGCCAGCTCAACGTCACAGTTTACGAGGTCGCTGCTACAAACTCGGATGTGCAAAGTCTTCCTCACTGTCATGTTATGTAAGAGCAAGTGTATGCTAACAGTTAGTTAACTGAGAGCCACTGCCTTGGGTGCTGTCTACACACGCGTTGAGAACAAAGCGTGCTGCAATGTGAGTAGAGTAGCGTGTTTCCTTACAACGATGCAACGATTACAACTTTCTTTACAAGCAGGTTTCAACTGAAGTCAAACAAATCACCATTTATCTTGCTTAGCATTTCAAAATTATGCTTTTTATCAGGAATAGGTTAAAATAACTTTTGTATTTTGGGTATTCTGTAGTTACGAGAAATAATGTATCACTATTATATTAGCCTGAAAACAATACATTTGTCTTGTTTAATTACTGAAGTAAACTCTATTCAATAGTTACGGCTTTCGAAGAGATCCTCACAGCAGCTTGATTGGTAAACAATATTAAACAGCTATAGATATTATACATATCTGGAGTACTAGGTAATCGTAAGTATACCAGATTTTTGTAAATAAAATGTATATACTTAGTGCGTAGCAATGGTAGTCGGGGCCCAGGAGTAACATAAT
The DNA here is from genome assembly GCA_003012365.1 of Medauroidea extradentata. Lineage (NCBI taxonomy): Eukaryota > Metazoa > Arthropoda > Insecta > Phasmatodea > Phasmatidae > Medauroidea > Medauroidea extradentata. Next base: position 3,045 of record PNEQ01095311.1, on the reverse strand, counting down.
AGAATGGAATCACGTGTAACAATTATCTTCCGTACTCAGATGACGTATCAGAAATAATTTACAACTTTATAACATTATTTTACAAAGCAAAGTACACAAATAATTTTGAAACTAATAAATAATGTTATCGTGTTAAAATGAAATACTTACGATACAGAGTAACCTTGACTGCATATTTTCAGCGTGTTGGAGTCGGTATTTACGTAATAGCAGTGTTTTCTTAAATAAACCCAGTAGTACTAATTATTCCTTGGCTCCACGAGCACTTTGTGGCGTGACGTTTGGCAGGTCTGCGCCGGCCCCAGCAAGTTAATTACTCTGTATGTAATATGAACAACAAATGAGGGGCTGAGATTCATAGTGGGCAGAATTATTTGGTAGTGTAATTATGATTAATATTATTCACATTATACAATAGACTATTCTGCATTAAATATTTCACTCTTAACTGAATTTCTGAATTCCATTTGCGTACTGCAAGAATGCACTGCATTTTGCATGTGATTACAAACAATTGTTTATGAGGAAACTATTTTAACTGACTTACAGCACTATAAATCTAAGCCCCTCAAAAGTGCACTTATATATAAATGTACGTGTTAGCATTGTCCCCGCTACTAAAGTAGGTGTAAACTTACGCCAGTTTTATTAGTGTAATTTTATGTTTACATTACTGTAAATTTATATTTTCAAGTCAAGAGTTATGTACTTTTACACGCTGTTGTATTAAGTATCACTTACTACGAAACTCCAGTGGCGTCTCGTCAGGGTAAGCAAGGCAAGCAGTGCTTGCCCAGGCATCTTCTTGACAATTCTCTGATTATAATAAAATATTTACTTGTAACCTTGTCTCTACTAGAAGCTAACTATGACTCGTGCAGATAGATGTATCTCTTACGAATTCCGCTCAGATTACAACACTGTCAATTGGAAGATAAGAACTCGTCAACAACCCAAGCAAGCTGTTGAAAAGCGCTTCCAATATAGCTTCCAGTGGGTACAATTGCCGCGATAGTATTCGGGTGAGTGATGGTGTTGGAGGGGTGGCCGGGCGGATGGAACATGGGAGGGGATTGGCTACGTAACAGCTACGACTAAGGCACTATAAAGAGTGGGTATAATCGTCCGCCATTTTGGGTCTTTCGGAGCCAGATGAAGCCCACGCATGCTCGCGCGCCCCAATAACCTGTCAAACTAAACTCATCATAAATCTAAAACTATTCAGCCAAATGTACTCAAAATTTTTGCATTGCATTTATGAACTATGCTGCCAATGATAATGTCCATTGATTTTATTTTCTGCAACTATAATATTGTTAAAAAAATTTTTAACAATTGCATGTTGACATTTGACAGGAAAATGCAGAGTAAATTATAGTAAGCGAGAAACTTTTTAGTTTTACGAGATAGATGGGAGGTATCAGCGAACAAAACAAAAAAGATAGTATAAATTAAATATTTATGCCTCTCTTGACGATTTCTGCGAATCGCTGCTGTTTTGGCCGCAGGATGAAGATAGAATATTCCGTGCGCGAGGAATGGTCTCGCTCAACGACGCGAACACAACTTCACTCTTAGTTTATCTGCACAATATTTAGTATGTAAATGTCCGTTGTTTATATATATATATATATATAAAGGCCTATTTACTATTAAGTTTCTAGTTTGGAATGTTACTTTTTACTTATACTTAATTAGATAACATTGAATATAAAATACTATTATTACAAGCGCCCTACTTGTCTATAAGCCGACTAGTTTACAGGATTCGTGGCAGTTCCATTTAAAACTATATATATATATATATATATATATATATATATATATATATATATATATATATATATATATATATATAAGTAAATAATATTGTTGACTCAATCGCAATACATATGTAACTGAAAATAAGTTATTTTATACATATAATTCAGTTACAGCTGCATTTCCAACATTTTCCGCCTCTATTTTTCAGATATAAAACATGTCACAGTAGCACAAAACTGATCGTAAAGATTTATACTATATTATATAACGTATTTGCTCAGTTGGCAGGATAACAGTACATACAGTGAAATTATTTACAAAGTAATGCTTTTATTTGGATCTAGACATAAAGGTTTGAATATACATAGAAATAAGAATTCATGACATGCATTTATATTTTTCAAGTGTTTCTTTAAACATAAAATGTTTTATAGCAGTTTCAAGTAAACTTTTTGTAACATATGATGTAAAAATAAGTAGCCAATGTATAGAAATAAAAATCAATACACCGGAGCAAATATTGAATCCAATTATGTACTGTACATGTGTATTTTTACAGAAGTTAAGTTCACAAAGACTAATTCGACATTTTTTTAAAATATTTGTTCATTTACATACTTCTATTTAACTAATGCCTTGTACCAAACATTTTACTTTTTTATAGTTTAATTTGATCACCCGCGATGTACGCAAAAATTACACATTATTTTGTAATATCACAAAACCAAATATTGAATATGTTTGAAATTATGGTTTACCAAATTTTCGTATTCTTGCCAGATACCATGTAATTATTTTATTCTATTCATTAATCTGTAACCTAAAACAGAGCATCAAACCAAAGCACTTCTTTTTTGTGACAGTGGACGAAATACTAAAATTAATTTGAATTTGAAAATATGTACAATTTTTGCAACATGCAGTCATTTTGCTTACATTTTAATACAGTCTCATCACTTAAAAATTTTGTTTATACAAATTTGAATTATGACTTGCATATTTCTTTTTTACGTAGAAGTGGTCCCATACATCTTGCATCTTTTATTAACATTTTTGTTTAAGTCAACTACAGCATAGAACTTCAATTGTATCTCAAATGAATACAGGGTGAGTCATCAGCTCTGCGACAAACTGTGACAGGATGTTCCTTGCAAAATAACAGTTAGAAAATGTCTGGCAACGAATGCCTGGAAACCACTCCTAAGGGCAGGAAACCCCTGTGAAGATGGGGTTGCAAGTATGGTTTTTATTGAATTTGACGGGAACCATTTGATATTAAGG
>PNEQ01095310.1:0-11871 GCA_003012365.1 Medauroidea extradentata | reverse complement strand
TGGTAAAACAAATTTGTACACTAACTGGAAGTCAAGAGAGATAGCTAGAGGTGGTAAAAAAATTTGTGCACAAACTGTAAGTAAAGAGAGATAACAGGAGGGGGTAAAACAAATTTGTACACTAACTGGAAGTCAAGATAGACCGCTAGACTTGGTAAAACAAATTTGTACACGAACTGTAAGTGAAGAGAAATAGCTATAGGTGGTAAAACAAATTTGTACACTAACTGAAAGTCAAGATAGATAGCTAGAATTGGTAAAACAAATTTGTACACAAACTGGAAGTGAAGATAGATAGCTAGAGGTGGTAAAACAAATTTGTACACTAACTGGAAGTGAAGATAGATAGCTAGAGGTGGTAAAACAAATGTATACACTAACTGGAAGTCAAGATAGATAGATAGAGTTGGTAAAACAAATTTTACACTAACTGGAAGTCAAGATAGATAGCTAGAGGTGGTAAAACAAATTTGTACACTAACTGGAAGTGAAGATAGATAGCTAGAGTTGGTAAAACAAATTTGTTCACTAACTGGAAGTGAAGATAGATAGCTAGAGTTAGTAAAACAAATTTGTACACTAACTGGAAGTGAAGAGAGAAAGCTAGAGGTGGTAAAACAAATTTATACACTTTCTGGAAATAAAGAGAGATAGCTAGAGGTGGTAAAACAAATTTGTACACTAACTGGAATTCAAGATAAATAGCTAGAGTTGGTAAAACAAATTTGTACACTAACAGGAAGTGAAGAGAGACAGCCAAGTTTGGTAAAACAATTTTGTACACTATCTGTGAGTCAAGAGAGATAGCTAGAGGTGGTAAACTAATTTGTACACTAATTGGAAGTGAAGAGAGATAGCTAGAGGTAGTAAAACAAATTTGTACACTAAATAGAAGTCAAGATAGATAGCTAGAGTTGGTAAAACAAATTTGTACACTATTTGGAAGCGAAGATACATAGCTAGTGTTGGTAAAACAAATTTGTACAAAAACTGGAAATGAAGAGAGTTAGCTAGAGGTGGTAAAACAAATTTGTACATTAACTGGAAGTGAAGAGAAATAGCTAGCGTTGGTTAAAAATTTTTTACACTAACTGGAAGAGAAGAGAGATAGCTAGAGGTGGTAAGACAAATTTGTACACTAACTGAAAGTCAAGATAGATAGCTAGAGTAGGTAAAACTAGTTTGTACACTAACTGAAAGTGAATAGAGATAGCTAGAGGTGGTAAAACAAATTTGTAGACTAACTGGAAGTCAAGATAGATAGCTAGATTTGGTAGAACAAATTTGTACACTAACTGGAAGTGAAGATAGATAGCTAGAGTTGGTAAAACAAATTTGTACACAAACTGGAAGTCTAGAGAGATAGCTAGAGGTGATAAAACAAATTTGTACACTAACTGGAAGTGATGAAAGATAGCTAGAGTTGGTAAAACAAATTTGTACACTAACTGGAAGTGAAGATATATAGCTAGAGTTGGTAAAACAAATTTATACACTAACTGGAAGTCAAGATAGATAGCTAGAGTTGGTAAAACAAATTTGTACACTGACTGGAAGTCAAGATAAATATTAAGAGTTGGTATAACAAATTTGTACACTAACTGGAAGTGAAGATAGATAGCTAGAGTATGTAAAACAAATTTGTACACTAACTGGAATTGAAGAGAGATAGCTAGAGGTGGTAAAACAAACTTGTACACTAACTTGAAGTGATGAGAGATAGCTAGAGGTGGTAAAACAAATTTGTACACTAACTGGAAATCAGAGTAGATCGCTAGAGTTGGTAAAACATATTTGTACATTAACTGGAATGGAAGATGGATAGCTAGAGTTGGTAAAACAAATTTCTACACTAACTGGAAGTGAAGAGAGATAGCTAGAGGTGGTAAAACAAATTTGTACACTAACTGGAAGTGATGAGGGGAAGCTAGAGTAGGTAAAACAAATTTGTACACCAACTGGAATTGAAGAGAGATAGCTAGAGGTGGTAAAACAAATTTGTACACTAACTATAGTTCAAGATAGATAGCTAGAGTTGGTAAAACAAATTTGTACACTAACTGGAAGTGAAGAGAGATAGCTAGAGGTGGTAAAACAAATTTGTACACTAACTATAGTTCAAGATAGATAGCTAGAGTTGGTAAAACAAATTTGTACACTAACTGGAAGTGAAGAGAGATAGCTAGTGTTGGTAAAACAAATTTGTACACTAACTGGAAGTGAAGAGAGATAGCTAGAGGTGGTAAAACAAATTTATACACTAACTGGAAATAAAGAGAGATAGCTAGAGGTGGTAAAACAAATTTGTACACTAACTGGAATTCAAGATAAATAGCTACAGTTGGTAAAACAAATTTGTACACTAACTGGAAGTGAAGAGAGATAACTAGAGGCGGTAAAACAGATGTGTACACTAACTAGAATTCAAGATAGATAGCTAGAGTTGGTAAAACAAATTTGTACACTAACTGGAAGTCAGGAGAGATAGCTAGAGGTAGTAAAACAAATTTGTACACTAACTGGAAGTCAGGAGAGATAGCTAGAGGTAGTAAAACAAATTCGTACACTAACTGGAAGTCAGGATATATAGCTAGAGTTTGTAAAACCGGCGCTGATAACCAAATATAACAGCCTCAAAATGTCCGCCATATTTCTTTATGTGTAGTGAAATTCCACAGATCTCACATCTCACCACTCCAACAGCAAGTGAAATAATTCCGAATAGAATTATTTTCATCAAGAATCGTAAAATTATGTCCATTACAATATTTTCAACAATCTCGCAATGGAATTATTTCACAGCTCAAGAACTGGCACTCTATCTCTGTATTTTTATCGACAACTTTGTTTCATAGACAGCTGCATTTAGAGGACCATTTTTTTTACAAAACACAAAAACTCAATATTCCTTCAAATGTTTTAATACTTGGACGATACCAATGTTGAATTAAATTAGAAGGTAGCCATCTTTGTTATTTTCATAACGGTTGAAGGAATCAAAGAACATTTGACGTGGGTTCGAAAACCGTAATTATATAAATACATTTTTACTGTATTGTCGATTTACATACACAAGTTTCCGATATTTTGACAAAATACGATTTTGATATTCGAAATTTAAAGTCTCATTACTCCCTAAATGTTAATCCTATGTAGTGTCATATTATATTCTACTTTATTGGTCATAAGGAATTACCTTATTTCGTTTGAACCTGTAGTTCAGAACTCCTTGTTCGTATACGTAGATAGGTCCTAAGTTTGTCTTCCTGCCTCCGATGAGATGTAAATATACGGGAATGAATCGTAAAAGACTTGCACTGTCAAAATATACCTTTGTCTTTTAGCAACGTTTCAACATAATCGCCACGCACATTTAGGCACATGTAACAGTACTCCAGGTTTCCAATACCTGCTACCAAGACAGTTGCCGCCTGCCTATTGAACTGTGTTCGTTTAAACACTTTAAGTGTGATATGCTTACGAGGTTAATCTAATGTGATTGCATTTACATTTTATTCATGTAATGACAATGAAGCGATAGCAAGCGAACCGTAACACAGAACTATTGTCATCTCCTTGCCCCAACCACGTTCAGTGGCCAAACCAAGGCATCAGCTGAGCTGCTCTCACATTCATGTCAACATGTCTGCGACAATCAACTGTACGGCCAAATGCAAGCTTCGTGGAGTCACTCGATTTTTACAGGCAGAAGGACACAATGTATCAGATATCCAACTCAGAATGAACGTTGTTTACTGTGAAAACTTCCTGAGTGATGGCGAGATTCAAGAGTGTAACCGAAAATTCTGCGAATGTTGTACTAACATTCATGAAGATGATGGCCAACGAAGAAAGTGACGAACAGCAGGTAGACTTGTGCACACATTTCAGGGCTAGATCTGCACATCATTGTTATAGACAGTTAATTTTTTGGACGGTAGATAGCCAAGATGTTAACTGATATCAACAAATAGCGACGAACTGTATCTGCCTTGTCATTTCTGTTGCGGTATGCAGATAACACAGAACAGTTTCAGAGAATGAAACATGGCTTCATATTGACAGTGAAGAAACAATACTCTAATGATAACAATGGATGCATACATACTCTCCAAACAAGCCGAAGTAGTTTAAACAGACAAAGGGCACCAAGAAACTGACGGCTGCAGTATTCTGGAATCACCAAGATTAACTTCTGACTGTATTCAGAGGACGGGGACAGCCATCAATGCAGCTGCACACTGCGCAACATTACCAAGACTATGCAACAATAGAGAGGAATGCTGACGTCTGGCAATGTCTTGCTTCATGACAGTGTCCGACAACATACTGCTGCCATAACCAGATGAGAAGTGTTTGCCCTCCATTCTTACAGCCCAGATATAGAAAATTAGGGGGAAATATACTTATATTTTCACAGTAAATGCATTTTAAAAAGGTAATTAAAATTTGTTCGTAGTGCATTCACAAGAGTAGCAATATACTCCACATATTTTCCAATAGTGTGTGTGTGTGTATATATATATATATATATATATATATATATATATACATATATTCGCAAAAAACTAGAATCGTTTACCATGCCCAGTTCTCCGTGCAGAAAGGCGCCTACGACGGGTGCAGTAACAATAATGTTACTAGGCAGTTCCCCAATATACTGATCGAATTAAAACTCATTTGGTCAGCACATCAATGTTAGATTCTCTTCCTAGAAAATACATACATATCAACTTATAAACTTATATTCACAGCCCGGATTTGGTTCCCAGCTCCAGCCATCCACATTTCTCTTTGTCATTGTATCCCTAAATCGCTCCAGGAAAATGGTGCAAGGTTTCTTGAAACATTCAATGTGTCGTCCGCCACGCTCTTCAATGCGCTGCAGAGTGACATTGTAAATATGTTCGTTTTTACCAAACTATTCTACATGAATTCATTGTACCAATGTACGATAATATAAACTACTTCTTGCACAAAGACTAAACGTCAACGTTATGACAATTCTGGATAAAATATGGATTTACATCCCTCCAACCAAACTTCAAACATACACTTCACACAACTGAGCTTGTAAATTTACTAACTGGACGTATGCGGAGGCCAGTCAAACTTAAACTTGCACTGAACTTTGCTGAAAACTACCCACCTATAAATAACATGCTCAAAAATTATATATATATATATATATATATATATATATATATATATATATATATATATATGCAGGATGTTCACAAAAAACACCGACAAACTCCGGCAGGTGATTCCTTGTGAAAAATAAAGCAAGAAATATGCAAGACATTTTGTATCTAATCGTGATATTAAAGGAGTAATTCGCACTTGAAAATCAAATTTTAAAACTTTGATTTCACCATAAACCGAACAGTGATCGACGTAAACTGAAAAAACTCAGGATATTACTTCAATAAAATAAGTGTCCGACAAATCAACAGTAAACGTTAGTTGATACCTTCTACCCTTACGAAAATTAAAAGGGTGGCCTCCCTTAAATTGCTGACAACTTTTTTATCGTCAGGACAAACCTACATTTAAGAGTGAATTATTTGGAAATGTGAACTGAGTAATAAAAAAGGTCCTCTTGTAGCGACTATCTAGGACGCATAGTTTTCGTGCAAAATGCACGTCAAGTTTTGGCGTGATGAAACACAGCCTAGCGTGTAGGCAACCCTGCGTACACGAGTGTCTGGTTTCTTCCGCAGCGCCGCACAGTTGACAGTGGACATTCGCTGTAAATATCACGCACCGTAGCTTAAATAGCTCACATAACTGTAACCAACACTTTGTTCCTAGCTTAATTTGTGAATTTTTGAAAATAAAAAAAAATGGTAAGTGTGCAATTGAAACAATATGAGTGTTTTATGTTCGTTAAACTGCTCAAGAAAGCTTCAACGTTACACAAAGCATTTTCATGTCGGTGTCAGCACAAACGGTTGTCTACAATAATGGAGATTGGTGGGCAGTTTCTTCTCGAATATGTATAACGATTTACGTTAAAATGTGTGGTTTGTTAATATGTGCTGTTAATACTTCCATTATTAAACACATACACCATTAACATAAATAATTACAAGGTGGGTCACTAACAGTTAACGAGTGTTAATATTACATATCAGAAATATTTACTGCAATAAACCGTTACGGCGTGTAAAATAACACAGTGCTGCACTGCTTGTGTAATACTGGTGTGGCATTTGTTTTCACATGCTTGAATGGTAACTGACATTTAGGAAATATGCATTGAAGACCAGACAGGCACAACTCTAGGTTCGAGGGATAAGGTAGGTAAACAAAAGGTAACAAGAAATCACGTATCTGATATGTGATTCTAATGTAGGAGTATTTTGGAACCTAACGTTTACTCGACAAATTTACAGCATGGCTGCTTCGGTACCGATAAATCCAAAGCGGCACTCCTTTTGAAGTGGAAGAGCTTAAAAATCCAAGTTTTTTCTTCTCTCTTGGCTTTTTGCTCAGTTTTCAACACAACTTTCTGGTAGAGAAAAACGAGCCTAGGAATGTCACAGTCGCATATTAAAATTTTTAAACGACTTGGTGGCTATTTGTTCAGCTATTCCAGATGTAATTTTTTTAACCAAAATTTCATGACGTTTATACACAATACCAAAAAGTAAACCACATCCTTCACCACATGACCGCATATGTTTGAGTCATTTACTAGTTTGTGGTACGTAGATTTTTACTCATCTTAAAAGTAAGTTACACTAAAACAATAAAAATTAAGACAACTAAAGTTTTCTTTGGCGAAGTGTTTTGAAATTTGAATCTTTAATTTCTTACACCTGCAATAATGTAATTTTTTAGTTCTCAATTTAATATCAGTATTAGTATCGACAATATCTAACAATGACTGAAAACAAAATCTGCTCCTGTACACTTTACAGTAGTGCCAGAATTAAACAAACCGTTTAAATGTCTAACTTCGTGCATTGTACGCAAGATGTATTTATTTCAATTGCACATTTATCATTTTTTAAAACACACGAAAACAAATTCTGAAAGGAACAAAGTGTTGGTTACGGTTTCGTGACCTATTTAAGCTACGGTACGTGATATTTACAGCGAATGTCCACCATCGTCTGTGCGGCGCTGCGGAATAAACCGTACACTCGTGTACGCAGGGTTGCCTACACACTAGGCTGTGTTTCATCACGTTAAATCGTGACGTGTGTTTGCACGAAAACTATGCGTCCTATACAGTCGCTGCAAGAGGACATTTTTTATTACTATGTTCACATTTCCCAATAATTCACTCTTAAATGTTGCATTATGCTGACGATAAAAAAGTTGTCAGCAATTTAAGGACGGCCACCCCTTTTATTTTCGCAAGGGTAGAAGGTATCAACTAGCGTTTACTGTTGGTTTGTCGGCCTTATTGTATTGAAGTAATACTCTGAGTTTTGTCAGTTTACGTCGATCACTGTTCGGTTTATGGTGAAATGAAAGTTTTAAAATTGTATTTTCAATTGCGAATTTCTCCTTTAATATCACAATTACGTACAGCCAATTTAAGGATTTTTCGAAATTCTACATTTAAAGAGGTGGAAAGACCTTGAATGCGTTTCAGATTAACAATCGATATCTAGCAAATCCTTCGGGAAAGAGAGTGGGTTTCCACTTCAAAATGTTCCTTACGTAAATACCCAAAAAGTTGTTTTATGATTTTTTGAAAATCGACCCCCAAGCAATGAAAAGGGGCAAAAGTGTTTTATATGGATTGTCTATATCACTGAAACGCAATTGACTATCGTCATGATTTTTACTTCAATTGGTTACGTATACAAATATATATGACAAAACTTCAAGAAATTTCGAAATTCTTTGACTAAGGGGTGAAAGTACGTAAAATGTGTTTTCGATTGTTCATCCACATCTATCGAACCAAACGAGAAATCAAATTCCTCTTTTCATTAGTTGATGCTTTTGTAAATATACCAAATATAATTCAAATATATTTTCCGTATTCGGCCCCAAAGATGTAAAAAAATGGGAAAAATATGTTTTCTATTCACAATCAATATAAATCGATCCCATTTATTTTATATAGCGACGTGATTTTTTATTACTGAACTTTACTCAAATACTTGAGAATTAATTACAGGAATTTTTGGAATTCCCCACCTAAGGGGATGAAAACGGGTGAAAAGTGATTAAATGTGTTTGTAATTTATCGTCGATATATCTTGAACCCAACGGGCTTTTGTCGTGATTTTCAAGTCCATGCGACACTAGTAAAGTAGTCTAAAAGTCGATTCAAGTGTTTATCGAAATTCAATCTCTTAGGAAGTGAAAAGACCTGTAATGTGTTTTGGATAAGTCCTTGATATCTAACGAATCCGTCGAGATATGCAGTTCATTTTTGCTTCAGGATAATTATTACAGAAATAATCGCAAGTGGTTTTAAGATGTTTTGAAATTCGAACTCTGTGCAGGAGTCACAGTTTGTAATAAATCGCCGCATTTGATTAGACTGAACGGGCTACCATCGTGATTTGCACTGCAGTTGGATACTTATACAAATGTTTATGATGCAAATTTAAAATATTTCGAAATTCGGCACCCAAAAGGGTGCACAAAATTTGTTTTCCATCAACCCATTATAACTATCTAACCAGTAGAGGTATTGAGGGTTTGTTCGTGTCATAGTGATGCTTACGTAAGTATTTAAAAAGTATATGTAAATTTGCTGTGTATGATAACTTAATTATTATGAATAAAACTATGTTTGTAAACTTCCAACGCAGACTATGCGAAAAGCAAGTACGAGCAGCGAAAAATAACTTACACAGAAGTTTCACTCTACAGTAACATCAAATATCGTAAATAACAATATAGGAAACTCCAGCTTTTTAGCATTGTAAAGCGCGAGACGTGTTACCGAAGGCGAGAGCTGGAAACACTGGCAAAATTCACATTCTTATGTCTAAGTTTTCTATTGTGTTTTCAAACTTACAGACGGAATTTCTCTTAGGCTAATGGCATGAGAAAGTGACATTTAATATTTTTTTTAAATTTTAACTTAAGAAAATAATATCAAACAAAGTTTGTCTATATTCTAACATCACGATTACGTTTCAATTTATACATAATCTCTATATATAAAAATGAAAGCTGACTGATTGACTGACTGACATATCAAACTGCAACCTAAACCACTGGACCTAGAACGTGAAATTTTTTGTGGGGGTTCCCTTCAGGTCGTAGGCGAGCACTAAGAAGGGATTTTTATAAATTCGACCTCTAAGGGGGTGAAAAGGGGTGAAATGTGTTTCCGAAGAAACGTCGATATAGCTCGAACCCGACGGCCAATCATGGTGATGTTTACTTTAATAGGACTCTCGTAAAAATGCATATTAGCCAATTTAAGGATTTTTCGAAGTTCAACTTTTAAGGGGCTGAAAAGACCGTAAATGTGTTTCCAATCAACTATCGATATCTATCGAACCCTTTAGGATAGAGAGTTGACATTCACTTCAAAATATTGCTTACGTAAATACCCAAAAAGTAGTTTTAGTTTTTTTTTTTTTTTTGAAATTTGACCCTCAGGCAGTAAAAAGGGGCAAAATGTATTTTTAATGAATCGTCTTTATCTTTGAAACACAGTTGGCTGTCGTCGTGATTTTAACTTTAATTGGTTGCTTTACAAATATCTATGACAGGACTCAAAATCGTTTCGAAATTCTTTATTTAAAGGCGTGAAAATACATGAAATGTGTCTTCGATTATCCTTCCATATCTATCGAATCAATCGAGATATCGAAGTACTCTTTGCTTTAAATTGGTGTTTTTGTAAATATCCCAAGAACCATTTAAAATATATTTTCCGAATTCGCCCCTAAACTGGTTAAAAAAAGGGTAATATGAGTTTTCGACTCACATTCGATGTATATAGATCCCATAGTTTTTTTATATAGAGACGTGATTTTTGTTTAGGATTAATGCTTACTCAAATACCTAAAAAGTAATTTCAGGAATTTTCGAAATTCGCCACCTAAGGACGTGAAAAGTGGTGAAAAGCTTTTTCAATTATTCGTCGATATATCTTGAATCCAGCGGGCTAATGTTGTGTTTTTTACGTCCACGAGATACCAATAAAGTATTCTGAAACGTGAATCAAGGGTTTTTCGAAATTTACTCTCTTAAGTGGTGAAAAGACCTTGAACGTGTTTTAGATAAATCCTCGATATCTATCGAACCTATCGAGATATAAAATTAATTTTTGCTTCAGGATATGATTACAGAAATTATCGCAAAACGGTTTTCAGACTTTTCGAAATTCGATTTCTCAATACTGTGCAGGGGTGATATGTGTTTTTAGTGAATGATCGATTTTGATTCGACTTAACGGGCTAGCGATGTGATTTACACTTCAGTTGGATACTTATACAAATGTATAAGATGTAAATTTAAAATATTTCGAAATTCGACACTCAAAAGGGTGAAAAAGCACAAAATTTGTTTTCCATTAACCCACTATATCTATCTAACAAGTAGCGATATTGAGGTTTTGTTCGCGTCAGAGTGATGTTTACGTAAATATTTTAAAAAATAAAAATATGTATGTAATTTTTTTTCTTTATAAGAAACGTGATTATTAAGAATAAAATTTAGTTGGTCAATAATCAAGGCAGACGATCCGAAAAGCAGGAACGAGCAGCGAGAAACAACTTATACAGGATTTTAACTACAGTAACCTATCGAGACGTGGTGTTGTATAACCTCTATAAGCCCAGGACACAGCTATTTTATAATTTTTTTTTCAATAAATTTTATTTTCATGAATTATTTCGACGTTACGTGACGCAGATGTTTGTCACTCAGGTCTAAATTCCGGGAGGTTCTGGGCTTGAATTCCGTTAAAAGCTGCGTGCGAACGTTGAATTCTGACACACAAAAACTACAAGGCAGATCGAATTAGTGCAATTTACATGTAGTCTTTAAAAGAGGTAAAATTGAAGTTCGCTTTCCACTTAGGTTCCTCTACAATATCAGCTGACATATCGTCGGTATACTGCCAAAAAATATTAAGTCATAAATGCTATTTCGTTTAAAAACAGTATTAAATTGTAGATATTAACAAAAATGTGGTATGTTACTATACTGTGACACAACAGTACGAAACGACGAATAGACTTCAAACTTGGGCAATTGTTCGTGAACAACATATACATATTCCTAGAATTTTTATAATTTTATCTCATTTTGACTTTGTCACTTATGGCAGTAAACCGACGATATATCATCTCACGAATCTCAGGTTTGGGGCACCAAATACTTTTCCGCGAAACCTTTATCCTCTGAAACTTTGTAATGTCAATAAAGTTAAAGTGAATATTTTGAAAATATATAATTGGGGGCACCGTCAGCAATTGTTGTGCACAGGGTAAACAGATGTTTCTCATTCGATTAACCTCTTACCTTATGTGTCTGTAATTACCCCACATCGTCAAATAGGCAGGGCTATAAATAAGGCCCAGGCGAAGTCGCTGTTAGTGGCAGGTACAAATTTAAGCCTGCTTTTCGCATGGACAGCTATAGCTACTTATCCTGCTGCAGAATTAGTTCAACTAGCCGCTTGGACATTCTAACACTTGATGACTGAAGTACCAATCTGGTGTAAAACGAGATTTATCAACTAAAGTAAATAAGTAAATATTATCAGTTATGAATAATACTCGTGAGCAAAGCCGCGGGGGACAGCTAGTTATATATATATATATATATATATATATATATATATGTGTGTGTATATATATATATATATATATATATATATATATATATATATATATATATATATATATATATACACACATACATAAATATATA
>PNEQ01095309.1:0-11999 GCA_003012365.1 Medauroidea extradentata | reverse complement strand
ATAACTTCCTCCGATTCATTCACCATGAACTTAAAAACACTAAAAACTTGTTCCCGGCATTGACTGCATAACTTTTCACTTTTTTGCACTTGACATTCCGTGTGTTCATTTTTGTCGGCAGTAAAATTACAATAAGTTGTGTTATACTGTTACTCACTATTAGAATGTAGGTACACATTCTTCCCGGCTGATGGTTGTACTCTAGATGTTACACACTTACAAGAGATAGCAATGCATGTGACTAGAGCGATCAGCGTCGGCAGACTGAACTACCACACCCCTTCGCCACCTCGCTTGCGAAGGCATGGACTTTCCCTACCTGTTTTCATCCTCTGCGCATAGCCTTGGATTAGTTTCTAATTTGACGGGGACTCTAAGTAGGCCTACTTTCGTGCTGAATCACAATAATAATTTATAATGCCATGGCACAAACACTGCCATCTTCAGCATCTTTCACTTAGGCTAATTAAATCTTGTACTGAAATACATAACAGTTAGTAAACTAAATTCACAAATTTTGTCTTCTATAAACTCTCACAATTCCACAACTGGTGACACGTCATCTTCAGGAAGCTGCAGTTCAGATCTAGCTGGTTCTTGTCAGTTGTAGTAGGCCTACAGTCAAGTCCCTGGTTACCATCTTCTTATAACTCAGTGTTGAAGTTATACATGCTAATCCAGATGGTATGCCTTCGGGGTTATGGAAATATTCTGACGGCAGTTTTCCTGAAACAGTTAAGTCATCTTAGTAAAACAACACATGAAATAATTAGTTTAATGGACACATTACTTTAGCTGACAAACACTGTGGCCATAGACAAAACTTAGTTTATTCTCCAAAAACAAGTTTTTTGTATCGCACCTTACAACTTTTATACAAATTAGGCAACTGTCTGGTGGCAAGCTATATTCTCTTCCTCAAACACCCACCAAACTTCTCCTAAACCATCTCACCGCTTACTGTTACCAATTCCTCTAAAATCTAATTCCACTCCCTCACTGACCTAAGCATAGGCTGTCTACCTAGTTCTTTTGCTATCATCTGAATATTATTGCTGTTATTCACTCTTCCTTTATACTCCACTGTAGTTAATAGGCAACCTAACTTACTCCAGCCTCCCTCTTCTGTACATCCTGACCAGCTCTTCCATACTTCTCCTTTCCTTCAACGAGTTCCATCCCAGTTTTTTTCAACATCACTGATGGTCAAACATTCCCTTCCCCTCTCCAGCCAGCCCCTGCTTTCTCCATTTATCCTTCACGCCCATCTTTATACTTTATCTAGCTCCTGCATTTCCAATTCCATATACAGGTCCCACCCTGCTACTGCATACTGTATGTAACATTAGCAGTCTCTACCAACACCCTTGCCCTTCTCCCTTCTAGACACCACTCTCTCTACCTGTCTTCTAGTATCCTTGCAACAATATACCTAGGTACTTATATTTGGATGCTTCCTCTATCTCCTGTCCTTCCCATCTGTGTATGTCAGTACTCCTAACCTTCTTCTTTGTAAACCTAACAGTCTTTGTCAAGTTTATTTCAGTTTGTTCTCTTCAACGTGCAATCATACCCTACCAATGTTATCCTGCAACTCGTTCCCTCCACTCATCTCTACATACAGCACAGTCATTGTAAAACAATCTCATTTTTTCATTCACCCCGAAACCAGTTGTGTTTGTCATTAAGCTAGGTCCTACCCCTAAAGCTTGGAGTGTAGGCTATATCACATAAACCCACACCTACTAAAATTCTCTTTGAAACACTAATTTAAGTCAACCAAAAGAAACAGGTTCTTACGAAAGCAACAGTCTATGTATTTTATTTATTTGTTTTTAATTCAATTGAGCCCACTTGTGTGGCTGTAGTCACAGGAGTATGGAACATGTCAAGAATTTACATTTAGTTCTTGTATACATTTTCATACCAACCGTATTTTGTTGACATGACTTGTCCAATATCTTAGTGCAGAAATGTAAGCCTACACAATAAGATCTGATGGATGAATATACTACATTATACTACTATACTTGAACTGATTAACCCTCACACCGAATGAAGATGTCGCGAGCACGTTATGTAAGGTTATGTATTAAAAACATCTGGTGAAAGGTAAACAAACATAAGCCTCGTCCAAAGATATTCACAGCGCTGCAGCAATTCATTCAGCGGGGTCAGCAGCGCTGCATGTAGCGATCACTTGCAGCGCTGCCGCAGCGCTTTGCCCGCTGAAGGCGCCCCCTGTCTTCAGGCTGAGATACAGCTGGTTGGAACACCAAGATGCAAATGAAGTTCCTCTTTCCTTTTTTATTGGTGTGCCCTGAAGGGTGCACACCTGTAAACTAACTACTGGAGTTAGGGAGGGAATTAGGTAGTTGCGTGCCGAGCTAATTAATTGCTCATATGCCTAAGAATACTGTACGCAGGCTTGGGTAGTGCATGGGAACTTAGCTAATATTGCCGAACTTAGAGGTTATTGAAGAACTAAGCCAGCATTTGTTTCCTAGCTCTTCCCTCTGATTAAACTAAGCTATATAGCCCTTTATAGGGTCACTGGTAAACCTGCGAGGCAGCGGGAGGAAACCCAGTGACGAGAGACATGCTAGTGTGGCACAGTACAGTGACAGAAAGAATAGAGACTGCTACTTGTAGGAGCAGGTAATGTGTAATGAAGGCGTAAGAATAGACGAGCAGGGTCTTTCTCGGATACTAGGGCATTTGTACACAGCATTCACGAACGACGAGCGCCGCAGCACAGGGCTAGCCCTTACTATGGCGCTCGTCGAGCGCGATACTGCGGCTGGCGAGCTTCGCTCAGCTCGGCGAACCCCATGCATAGCCAGAGGTGGCACACCGTGGCGGCCGGGCGAACTAGTCCTCACGAAGCGCCTCAGGGACGCCCCTAGCGGCCGGCGCGCGAAGTACCTAGGCAGTCGCGGCCGAGGATGCAGATAGGCGAGGGCGAGTGTAGCTGCTTGCTCGTGGAGACTGCTCATTGCCAACTGTCAAAATGGCTAGTTACTCTCAATAATTAGAATGTTTGACATGTCCGTTGTAGGGTATAGGATGATAGACGAGGGAGGGGTTGAGCCACTGCCCAAGGAGAGAAAGACTCAAGGGGAGGGTATCCTAGCCGCTGCACTACAGGGAGCAAGACCCATGGAGGTGATGGGTTGTTGAGTTGCTGTTGCTGCCCAGAAGAGAGCAAAATCCTGGAGAAACTTCGGACAAAGAAGGATAAAATGAAACTAAGGACATTTCATTGAGAGAGAGGTTTATTCCCTGCCGAGTACGGCGGGGTGGGGATCTCTCACGATGTTACCTTCGGAACATTATATCTGTCACTGTTTACAAGTATCGAATTATGGTTACACTTGCCGCGGGTCGTTCCGCAACTCCCTCTCTCCGAGCCTGTCGTGCACATCAAGCCACCATTACGGAACGGGCCGAGCGCCCGTACAGCCACGGCATATGGGATTGCACCCGGCCACGTGGGCACACGAGGTAGCGGCATTCAGACGCCGCCCCTGCGACGCTGGGTGCCACCAGCGTGTACGTCGGTCACATAGAACTGCCGGCAAATTGTAGGAATATGCCCCCTTGACGAGAAGCGAAGCAATTTAACGTCAAAGTAGAACACTGTGTAAAAGCCCTACCGTGCTTTTCCCGTCAAGGGAAGTTATGCCATTTAACAGGCAATAATATAGAAAGGCCAGGGGTAAGTGTGTTTCATGTGTACTGTGCCCCCTCTCAACTTTTTTGTATTTAACCTTAATACCAATAAAACACCCCTGCGTCTCGCGACAACTTGGACTCGCCCACGCAGCCAACTTGCCGCCCAAATATCTACACACGTTCTCCCCCAAACAGTTTCACGTTTTATTTGTTCTGTAATTGCCAGTGTTGTGTTATAATTATTTCTATTCAAATAACGTCCAAATGCAGTGTCTATGTTTTTAAATGTTGTATGGTTCAAAATTTCACGTAACTATAAATTACGTAAACTCTCCATAAACTATCCCGTTATACAAATTTGGGACTCTAACCCTCAAGCTGTGCTATTATGAGTGTTTTGGGCCTTTGCCCCTGTTTAATTTAGTGATTTTGTGTTTTTCGGCGAGTGCTTCCCGCGCTTTGGCGGCACGACGTCATGCACGCGGGAAGGACTCGCCAGTTGGCATTACGCGGCGGACCAAGACGGTCGACGTGTTAGTCACTCCGGGCCCTTCCCAACTTTGCATAGTCAGTAGCGTACCAATAGTCATTCTTTTCGTCTGTAACATTTTCTTTTAACTTTGCTGGTCCGGAGGTGTACCGTTCACCCCTGCAACTCGTCGCCCAGGGGCATTACTTAAATTATCTTTTTCACTCGTGTAGTGAATTTTCACGTAACAGCATCGCCCACCGGTC
The DNA here is from genome assembly GCA_003012365.1 of Medauroidea extradentata. Taxonomy (NCBI): domain Eukaryota; kingdom Metazoa; phylum Arthropoda; class Insecta; order Phasmatodea; family Phasmatidae; genus Medauroidea; species Medauroidea extradentata. Next base: position 7,589 of record PNEQ01095309.1, on the reverse strand, counting down.
GGGCTAAGGGCAGGGTCCGCTATTTGCGCCACCAATGTTGTGTGATTGGAGCATGGTGCTTTACCAATAAATACGTTTTTCCAGTTACAGGTGTGTATTTATTACTTGCCGCTTCACGGCCATAAGGGCACGGTACCCTTCAACCCGCCTTCCAGTACTAGACCTATATTGTGTGTATGTGTGTATTTTTCAACTTTAGTGCTACGGGCGTGGGGAACACCATAAGATTCCCCTGCGTAAGTAACATAACGATGTAGAGTGGGGAGTGTTCTGCAACGCCACGGACGTCGGCCACGTGGCCCTGAAACCTAGAGTCTCTGCTCTCATGAGTGCCCGTTCTCTCTTAACGGGCTGGCGCACCGGACAAACAACACTTAATCACGACCCCGCTCACGTCACACTGAACCATGACATTGTATACAACATAGCAAAGTAATACAGGCACTAGAAGTGATAATACAAAGGGTAAATAGTAAAGGTAACAGATTATTAGAAATTTAAAATATAGGATGGTCTGACTACAAAACAAGAATTAGTTTTTAAACATTAAAAAATACTGCCATCTATTTGCAGACTCGCTGTGGACGATTTTTAACCCTCCATGTTGGTACAGTTTGTACTACACTACACTGTCTAGCACTTTCGTAGGCGAGGTCATTTGCAAGGATATGTCGGCATGATAATTCGCCCCCCTACCTTTGTGACCTCGGCTACAGGTTAATTTGACTTCTTCGCCCCAGAGCCAACACACAGGGCTTCAGTCCCTGGGACGTCTCTGTGTCGGGACCATTGCCCACGCACCACACATTCGGGAGGCCGGTGTCTAGGTCTCGTCAGCTTTCCCTTGATCGTAGCTGCTTGGCATTAAGATAAACTTGTTCGTCCTCTTCATTGTTGTTGCTGAGGGATTCATGAGTTTCACGAAGTTAATTTTTCCATCTGGTACGAGGTTGGTGTCGCTCGAACACATTGGGAACTGCAGTCTTCCATGTCTCCTTCGACAGTTCAGGACGTATGTCAGTTTCTGGCGAGTTACATGGATTTGTGTTCTCCAAAATTGACATCCGGATATGGGGTTCTGTCTGTTGCTCCATTCGGGCTGATGGATGTTGGTCAGTTAACATCGATTCCCCTTTATGTTGGCTGAGTCCTTCCTATTCCTGAAGGTTAGGAGAGGAAGTTTTGGTCAGCCTCCCTTCTGGGTCCAGTGCCATGGTTGGTCCTTGACATGTCTTTCCCCAGGGTGAGGTTTGGCGGGGTTTAGTGCCGAAATGTAATGCTCTGGCTTTGAAGTCAATTACAGCTTGTTGTTGTTCAAGCCAGTCTTGCCCAAGGATGAGGTCTTCTACAAGCTCATCAGCTACTAAGCTTTCTGCTTCATGAAGTTCCTCTCTCATGAGGAATTTTAATTTTGCTTTTTCTCGAAGAGCAATGGAGGCACCTTCTTGAGCTAGTTTGGCTTTCTGTAACAAGGGCTCTATGGTTGTTTCTGATGTACTGGCCAATTGAGATTTCACAAAGCTGGTGGTTGCTGCAGTGTCTATCAAGGCTGATGCCTTGTTGAGACCAACATAGACTGGGATTCGTGGAAGTGATTTTGACTCATCATGCTGTATGCCGGTTATCTGGAGAATTTTCATGTCAGTCAGGCTTAGATCAGACTTGGATTGGTGTACCTCTTGTCTGTTATGCAAGTGAGTATTAGATGACTCCCTTTCTCTTGCCTGTTCACTTGTATTGTTCCATGGTTGCAGATACAATCGCTGCTGTGCCACTTTGCAATCCTTGTGTAAGTGGTAACCTGGGCAATGCCAGCATTTGGGCGTTGTTTGGTCAGGAACTCGTTTCCTGGTGCTTGGCCATAATGTACTTGCTATGTTGTAAGCCTAAGTCTGCTGGAACTCCATTTGTACTTCGATGGCTCCGGTCACTAAGTCTTGCATTTGGTAAGGTCTTGGGTTCCTCAGGAATGGCCGGAGGCTTGGGAGTAGCAGATATAAGTGTTGCAAGGAAGGGACCAATATCCTAGTCAGGGTACAAGCGCTGGAACAGCTTCTGTTTCCTCAACAGGAAGATTTGCGCCTCTTCACGATCAGTTTGTTTCACTCCATATAATCGTGCGGTTTGTTGGGCGATGCAAGACTGGTTACCAAAGTGTCTCAACAGCCCCTCTTTGAATTCTTCCCGTGAATCAAATAATCCTTCGAATGTGTGCCACCAATTTTTAGCTTCTCTTTGGATCAGGGAGCAAACAGCATCTGGCCATCCAGCAGGGTGTAGCCCTTGTGCTTGAAATACATGTTCCCACTGGCTGAGGATAAGTTGGGGGTCTTCATGTTCTTGTCCCTGGAAGGAACAGGGTGGTGAGTGAACTTGAAGTTTGGTGGGTTGTGAGGCTTGTGCACGGTAGATCTCGCAATGGAAAGAGAGCTTTGTGACATCGAGTAGGGTGTCTTCCCACCCGAGACAGGAAAGGTGATATCTTCGGTCGCAGGTCCAGCAAGTTTTTAGGCCCGAGGGCCAGCACACCCTCCTTCCACCTGCATTGAAACTGTACTCGGACGAGTGAATCAATGCACGGTACATTTCCTCTTCTTTTCTTGCGACTCCTCTTGATTATTTTGTGCCTGTGCTAGCATACTTACTAAACACGGCTTTCTGCCGGTAATCCATTTAAAACTTGCCCTCCTCGCTAATCAGTGTTCACCCAGACCCAGTTTTAATTAGGCCTTTACCCAGGCGGCACCTTACAGGTCATCGGAACCAAATCTTTCTAGCATCTTTACTGCCTTTTACCCCTGCTCCAGTTGTCTGAGCCATTGGTCGAAATCTTCGAGTCGTTTCCCAATCTTTGTAGCAAAGCTGTTCCACTTCTCAAAAATTTCTTTGTTTGCCAGTATAGCTTTCAGGTCTACATTAACTATCCCGTAGTCTTGTAGTTGTGCCTTGAATTCCTCTCTGATGTCTTTGGTCATGGGACATTCCCATACTACATGCTCCAACGTGTCGTCTGTCCCACAAACATTACACAAAGGTGAATCCACCAATTTCATGCTGTACAACTTAGCCTTGAAGTTTCCATGTCCTGTCATGAGTTGTGCACTGTTGTGGTTTACTGTTATCCAGTTTCGCTTCATCCTGTCTTCCACTTCAGGAAAAAGCTCGAATGTAATTCTCCCCTTTTCTGAAGTTTCACAAGTTGACTGCCTCCTTAGCAAGGTGTGTTCTCTAGCTATTTTCTTATCTAACGATGATGTCCTTCTTTGCCGTCGACGTTGTTCGGCCAATAATCCTCTTTCTCTGGCGAGCAGATCCACAGGCAACACTCCAGCCAGGACAGGTAATGCATCATTCGATGTTGAGGCATATGCCTTTGTGATACTTAACAGTGCCGACCTCTGAGCACTGATGAGTTTCCTTCTCGCTGCCACCAACTCTGCTCGGTGATACCATATGACTGAGCCATAGGCGATAATGCCCTCAAAGACACTATGATAGATTTTCTTTAATGTCCTGAAGTTTAAGCCCCATTCTGTAGTTCCAATGGACCTTAGACGACTCAAAGTCACAACAGCTTTCTTACTGACATAATCAATATGCGGCAGGAAGCTCATCTTATCATCCAGGATGACTCCCTAGTACTTGTGCTGGGATACACGTTGGACAGGCCCTCCTGCAAATCGCACCACTGGAGACTGTTTAAGTTTGCCCTTTAGTAGCATACACTTGGTCTTCTGTGTAGAAAAGGTTAATTTCATTCTGCTTGCCCAGTCTTCAACACGGGGTAGAATCTCTGCCGTTTTTCTCTCTAATGTTTCTCTGGACCCACCTGAGACGAGTATGAGCCCATCATCTGCGTATCCCAGCACAGTGCAACCATCTGGCATTTCAAGATCTAGTAAGCCATCAAATAAAATATTCAAAAGTATTGGTCCAAGTACTGACCCTTGAGGGCATCCCTTTTTAAGAAGTTTTTCCACAGCATTGTTTCTTAAGCTGTACCTGCTTCTTCTTTCTTTAAAGAAATCAAGAGTCACTGCATATAAGTTCTTAGGGCAACCTTTGGTTTTAAGTTGATACATAACTTCCGGCCACCAAGCATTATCAAATGCTCCTGCAATGTCGAGGAATATAGCCATAATGTATTTGGCATTGCAGGTGTCAACATATCCCTTTACATCGTGAAGTGCTGATTCCGTACCAAGGCCTTTACGAAATCCATACTACCTTTCATTTAAGGCATATTTACTTCTAATGCTGTAATTAGCCTCCTGTTCAAAAGTTTTTCAAATGCTTTGCCAAGGACTGGTAACAGTGTTAGTGGCCGGTTAGATTTTGCTTGTGTCGGGTCTTTGCCCTCACCCTTATGCAGGATCCTCAAAATGCCCTTTTACCATATCCTTGGGAACAAGACAGCCTGGAGTAAGTTGTTGTACAGGTTCAGTAGATGAGTCTTAATTCGTGAGTAGCATCTCTTAATGATTTCTGCACCAAGACCATCATGTCCAGGAGCCTTGCCATTCTTTAACCCATTAATGGTAACCTTCAATTCTTCTGGAGTGAATTCTGGTGAATCTTCTGTATCTGGTAGCTCTAACATTTCCCACCTTTTTCTGGCATGCTCCTCAGTATCATAAGTTCGGGAGTCATCCGGTAACAGAGTGTTAATTAGCAGTGTCATGCTTAGGCTCATGTCATTTAGTTGTACTCCATTTTCTTTAAGGCAGGGCGTAGGCATTGTCCTTTTTAATTTACCAGAAAAGACCTTGTACACTACACCAATGGGATATTCATTGCCTTTCTCAGACACACATTTTGTCCAGGACTCTCTTTTCTTGTGTCTTATCCTGTTGAAGTAAGGCTGCTTGAGAACCTTATATTCAGCTGCCATCCTCTCTCTTTCTTCTCCACTGAGTCTATGAAGTCGTTTACTTGCCCTCCGAACTCTGCCTCTTTCCTCTTCAAGTTCTTTGTCCCACCAAGACATATATGGGAGTCTGCATTGCGTCTTTTTCAGCACTTGGTCACACGTACTTTTGATGACTCTTGGGATGGCTTCTGCTCTAGTTTCAAGGTCTACTGCTTTGAGGTTGGCTTATTCCATTTCTAGCTTATTCAACAAGACAAGGTCAAACTGCCACAAAATTTGCAATTTTGTGTACATACCTGATTTTTTTTTTATTTATTGCTTGTTCCTTTGAGCCCAAAAGTTTGGCTAGAGCCATAGGGCTATGGAACGTGTCATGATTGCAATATACATACAGGTTAACACCTCTATTAAAAAAATTAAATTAATAACAAAATTTACAAGTATTAAGATTATACTAATATGTTAAAAGTAATATAGCAGTACAGTGACATCTTTAAAAAAACATACAAAGAAATACATTCATTGTTTTAAAATATTTACATTGTTTGTGACAGGAGTGTCAAAATAATATAATCATGACAGTACAATCCAGGCTTAACCCTATTTAGTCTACATATGATAATAATGACTTCTATAGAAAGCTTTCATTAGTTCAGAATTTTATCAGCATAGACATCAATTATATTTATTATATTATAGACAAATATTCATCAATTTCTGTTAAATTATAAAAACAAAAACACTGTGTATCGAACAACTCACACAGCAGTTTATTAAATTTTTTACAGTCATTTTCTAAAATTAAGCTTTTTGGTAATTTATTATAGAAACATAGACCAGAGTGATACAGACCCCTTTTTAAACATTGTACTTGAGTGTTGGTTTATCCTTAATCTGAATGCAATTCTTGTGCCATGGCTATGCACAGCTTCATTCTTCAGATAATCATTTTCGATTTTTAAACAAAATTAAGTACACATATTATGTATTCGTTATAAAAAGGATGTACATTATGCATTTTAAATAATTATCTACAAGAAGTAGTTCTGTTAACCGCTGCCAGAATTCTAATCGCTTTCTTCTGTAATATAAAGATTTTTTTACTTTCCGATGCATTCCCCCAAAATTCAATGCCATACCTCATTATAGAATGAAAATGTACAGAGTATGCTAATTTTAATGTCCTGTTGCTTACTATTTCCCTTAAAGATCTTAATAAAAACATATTGAAGAAAGTCTTTTTTCCAGATTATTAATATGTTCAGTCCATGTTAAACGTTTATCGATATATAATCGTAAAAATTTTGTTGCTGTCACCTCTATCATTGTATTATCGGTTGGTAGTATTTCTAGCGCTTCAAATCTTTGTTTGCTAAATTGAATAAATTTTGTTTTTGTAATATTTAAAATTAGTTTATTTGCCCTAAACGAATGATTTAATACATTCAATGTTTCTATTGTTTTACTTCTTACGTTTGTTAGATTATATTCTTTTACAATGATACTTGTATCATCTGCAAATTGAGTTATATTCGCTCTTTTGATTTCCTTCGGTAGATCATTTACATAAATAAGAAACAATTGAGGACCCAAAATGCTTCCTTGTGGAACCCTCGCTGTTATGTTAGCCCACTCAGATATCGTATTTGCTCAACCTATTTAGCATAGCCCTTTCAAAAATTTTTGAGAAGACAGGAAGTAAACTTACTGGTCTATAATTTTCTATTACTTCTTTGTCTCCATTTTTATATATAGGTATTACCTTAGCAAATTTTAATCTGTCAGGAAATTTGCCATCTCTGAAACTTTGGTTAATCAAAAAAGTTAGAGGTTTTACAATATTCCGGCAACAAGATTTTATAAGATTATTAGATAATCCATATATATCTTGTGATTTTTTGTTCTTTAAAGTACCTACCTATTATTTTTATTACTTCTTCTTCTGTAATTGGATAAAGCTTGAAGAGCTGCTTGTTAACATTTATATTACTTTTCTATATATTTAGAGCTATGTTGTGTGGCAATATATTATAATTTGAGTTTAGTTGAGAACTAACATTTATGTAGTAATTATTAAAAGCTTCCGCTATTTTTTTTATCACACGTTACTAGTCTGTCATGAATCCTAAGGTTTGTCTTTTTAACCTCCTTACTTTTCTCTTTTCCCATTTCTTTATTTATTACATTCCACAGTTCCCTAGGGGGTGTTTAAAGATTCTTTAATTTTTTTACTAGTGTAAGATTTGTTTGCTAATTTTAAACTTCTGGAATATATTCTTTTGTATTCATTATAGTAATTAATAAAATATTCCTCATCAGTTTGTTTTCTAATTCTATACAGTCCTTGTAGTTTTTACTAGATGTTATAATCCCTTTACTGAGCCAAGCTGCTCTAATAGATTTATTTTCATTTTGTTTAATAGTTTTTGCTTTAGTTGGGAATGTTTCTTCAAAATATAGTAAAATTATATCTAAAAACTTATTGAAATGTTCATCTTATGAGTTATGGCTATTTAGTTCTAACCATGTTTCAAGTGATAACTTACAATTAAAACATTGTAAAGAGGAGATACTAAAGTTCCTTGTGAGTTTATATTTTTTATCGTTAGATATTGATTTCCTTTTTTTTTTTTTTTTTTTTTTTTTTTTTTTTTTTTTTTTTTTTTTTTTTTTTTTTTTTTTTTTTTTTTTTTTTTTTTTTTTTTTTTTTTTTTTTTTT
>PNEQ01095304.1:0-53465 GCA_003012365.1 Medauroidea extradentata | reverse complement strand
CACGATCCTTGGGATTCTACCGACAAATCACAGACGTGTGTTGTTGCAGGAACGTTATTGTAATTGGCTCCGTTAAATTGTATACGGCTCTTCACGTAGACATGCAGCCAATGACCATAAAGTAGAAATGCAGATGTGCGCATGACGCACTGAAACCAAGTGGGTCAAAATTCTTTTCGCGAAAATTAGGGGTCCCTAGTGATTAGTAATTATACAATTCGTAATATATCGGATAGGAATTCGGAGCGTTTTGAATTAATTCAACGACGCATTAACTTATTCTTGCAAATTGCACAACAAATTCATAATATTTCGTATTTCCTGGGCTTTGCCAGATGGGGTGCATGACTTAGTGGCAAAATTATAAATTCGATTACTGCCTTTATTTGCTTTAGTACCCACCAAATACGACGTAAATTTTCTAACTCATTGTCAATCAGTGAAAAGTTCCACACAATATTTATACCACCGGGTACATTAAGTGGTAATAATTGTCTTTAGTGCAACACACTGCATACAAATTGTACCAGATTCATCTATGAACGTAGTTCTAAATGTGTAACATGTCACGATATTAGTTCTCACTGGAAAAATTTGAGATCACTATAAAATTCCGTCGCAGTTGTTGCAAGTCATGTAAGACAATAACTTGTACATTAATATTGTAGGGACTGGAAGATTTCGCGAATTCAATGACCTGCAGGCTAGAATCCATTGTACTATACATACTCAAGCCCCGACCATCTGTCCACTAGCTGCTACTCAGTGGAACAACAGACAATTAACGAATCGACGGGGCTTGAGTATGCATAGGACAACGGATTCCAGCCTGCAGGTCATTGAATTCGCGAAATTTTCCTGTCCCTACTAATAACATTTATTTGAACCATATAGTCAACATGTACAACGACTAGAGGCAAGATTATTTCGCGTATTGATTCCAGGTCAGGTTGAGCGTCAATGATGTATACTTCAATGTCATTACTGTGATCGGACGACAGTTGTTCTGATACACATTTGACGACTACCAGTAGTAAATAAGGAAATAAATAGTTGCGAACACATGTAAACCTGCGTGTACGATTAGAAGCCAATGAATACTCGACTGTAGCCTGTGCGTGTATAGGACTGAGGAGTCTAAGCTGATAACAGATGAATACGCGAAATAGTCTCTAACAATTACTAACTACTAGATAGCCTGAAATGTCGCGGGTTCAAGGACTTGTCGTCTGGACTCCACGTCCTGTATCAATCCTATCCTCCGCAACTTGTACATTGGCTGCTGCTGCAGTGAGTGGCCATGACAAGGTAGCACGGGAGGCAGTCAGTATTTTCATGCAGGTCTGCTATACGTCCAGAATTATCAAAGACGAGCTTCATACACCGTGGCCCAATCATGGAAATAATACACTGTACTGTAGTTGAAAATCTAACGTATCCTCAAATGATTTTGCGAAATTTCCAGTTCTCTATTAATTATCGACAGAGACACTGGTAAATCGCGGGAAAAGTTGATTGTTTGCTAGACTCCAACATGCTATGTATAACACTGAAGGTTTTGCTCTCATATTGGCTGTAGTTTATATGAAGCACTGTGTCCCTCTTCAACAGACCCAATTATAACTGTACAGTTTTAACACAGAACGTGTGTGATTTGTCAGAAAACTGTTCACACGTGTCACGATTGAGATACTACAGTTTATTGGAGACTACGTTAAATATTTTCGCGATTTTCCAGCGTCTCTAATTATCGATTACGTTGAAGCTCCTTACAACAACACGAACTTTCCACACTTCCCTGTCTGTCCAACCTGCACACACTGTATACTTTATTCCTTCAATGTAGCCAACTTTCTACATACAACAGTCGTTGTATTATTGGACTGAAACAAACGAAGTTTGTCACTCTAATCTTTAATTGAATTTCTTTATGTCAGATCGTAGTTGTTTTCAATTTATTTAAATATTTGCGGAAATGTTTACTTTGTATTGTTTCCCAGAATCTCACCGCTGCAGAATAACCATAGCATTTGCATTTTCTTGGCTTGTGGGTGTGATGACGGCAGCTGCAACGACAGCCGAAACGTCGCAAGACAGTCTTCAGACGCGGCTCACACCCACAAGCCAAGAAAATGCAGACAACGGCCGCGAAAGCCTGCGATCTATTTTAACCCTAGCATTAACTTTTTAAAACTAAATATTGCATACGTTTACAAATCTCAAAGGTCGGATCTAGGCGGGGTAGCGACGAGGTTACCGGGGGAAGGGGCAGCGTGCCCCGGGCGTCTAATGGGCCGACTAAAACAGTGAAATATAAGGTTAATGAGCGGAAGGAACTTGAATAGTTACAGTTAGAGATGATGGTTTATCGCAGGAAAACTTGACTGTTGGCTGGGTTCCACCGTACGTTCAGCTTACCACAAGATTACTGGCTTTCGCTTGTGTGTATATCTGTTGCCGTATTTGACTGAGCCAATAGGAATCCCGCTATTGTACTATTTGACGCCTTGGTCTGACAGACTTACAACGCCCAGTCATACATGTCACGAGAAACCACAGTGTTGTCAAGTGTATGTCGGCACGAAACATTTTCGCGATGTACCATCATCTCTAGTTGTAGTGCAAACATTTATTTCCCCAGACGTCTATGTAGAACACATATCAGCCCCTGGATCGCATCAACGTTTGATATGATACGTTTACTGCAGCTCAGAAGTATAAAATGTCCTTAAGAGCATGGACTTATAAGCGAAGCATATACAGTATCGCAGACATCATCCATAAACGACAATTAAAAAAAAAAAAAAAAACTTTTTTACGTAAACTTTTAAAACTTACACCGGCCGTCTAACAGACCGGGGACTGGTTTCACTTTCAACAACATAATTGTTAACTTGTCTGTTTATACCGGAGGTAAAGAGAATACTTTGACAACTCAAAATTTTGGTTTTTATGTTATTTATTGACGAAAGTTTCAAGCCTTAGCTGTAAGGATAAAAGGAATAATTTAAAATACTCGGCTCAGATTATCTTTTTATTTACCAGAAAACCCAAAAACTAATATGTTGAAATGTCAAAGTAACCCCCGGTTTACGGTACTATTAATAGTAAAATTCTTGTATGCTGTAAACAATACTTATCTATCTTTTTATTTCCGTGTACAGTAAATCGCGTTTTGAGAGAAATTTCTTGTTAACATAATGTTGCACCAGCATATTTCAGTGCCTTATGTGCACATCTGCAGTTATGTTTCATGACCAGGGAGTGGATGTTTTTATCGCTCAAATTCTTGGGGTTCTTCTGCCTGCAAGTCACAGACGTACGGTGTCGCAGAAATGACACCTTCAAATAAGCGACGCCATTCCACAAAAACATACCGCCAATAACCAATTTATATTCACCAATAATAATCGGCTCGAGTGATACTGCCACAAAAATTAACTCTGCAACATTAACACCTGCACATTTCCCGTTCCTTTTTGTTTTCATTAGGTTTTGTCTGAAACGGTTTAGAAAAGAGCATATGTTTATTAGAAACATTTTGTTCAGAATCACCAGTACTATCATTCATCCCTCAAAGCATGTACCCGAAATTATATATACGTATATATGAAGAGACCCGAAATTATATATATATCATAACTGAGCCCCCGCCGAATCCTTCGACGACATGCTCACAATCTCTCTTGGAGTGGATACGTAAAAACAGATAGGAAAGCAAGCCTGTTTGAACAGAACTTGCGAAGTGAAGACTGCTTAACTAAACACGCAGGCTACTTCAAGTTACCGCTCGCAAGACACACGCTACTCAAACTTGATTGACGAGCAATTATGTAAATATACATCTCCGGTGTAATTGCCATCTCGTCATCAGCTATAAACGCTTTCATCACGCACATGACTGATGATGTGAAACTAGCGTAAATCATCGTTACTACAAAAAAAGTGGTTGAAGAAAGCCTTCATTACCTATATATAAGATGTTCACGGTAAATTATGCGTTTTCGAAGGCAGTATACGAAATTAAATGCAAGAAAATATTTGTATTGTAACATTAGTCGGCAATTTTGACTGCGGTGAAATAAGTTTATTACTTGACACTGCATTATTCATCCTAAAAATGGCATTAAAATACCTATTCTAATAAAGACAGATAATAACAAGGGGTAAACAATTGCTCACATTACTATTAATAACCTAGGTATTTGACAGAAAAGCTATTTTCAAGCCCCTAGTCATTTTCATATAATATCTAAGATATTTTTTTTGTAAGACGTCATAATACAAACTGGAATGATAACTGTCTAAATGGCTGCCCACTCACTAGGCTCCAACAACAGATAGGGTCTAAGCGGTTTCTAATTCTCAATATCCAAACTGACAGATTATTTTCAAGCTAGCTGTAGACAACACGACTGACGGCGAAAACAAAACGAACTTGTTTCCGGTCGCAGAACTACGATGGTCTAAAAAAAATATTGTGCTACACGCTACTGTATTCATGATACACGCCTACCGAAAGCTTTGATCTTAAATATATTATCGGCTTCAGTTAGCTGTAGGCTGGTTACATACCTACGCCCAAGATTTATTTCATTTGAAGAAGTTAACTAATTGGAAATTGTCAAATTTTCAATTTGTGACTTGGGGGAGGTCCCCAGTCTCCTTAGTTACAGGAAGTCTTAATTTTTAAAATTGTTTCAGTGAGCCATCAAAACTGCTAACCTTTGTTTGTACAACTTAACATACTGACATATTTACACTGTATTAATCAATAAATCAATAAAAAAGTTATGAAATTGTTGGGGAAAACTTATTTAATAAACTGCCTGAATCTGCACAAAGTTTACCATTACATATTTTCGAAATAAAATTGTATGATTGGTTGTCTTTTGATCCTTTATATCATCTTGAAGAATTGTAAATCTATAATACTGTATTGCAGGTGTTAATGTTCACTTTAATTATGTTAGACATATGTTATTCTATGTACTTGCATGACTTTGTCTATTGCCAATATGGCTGAAATACAGTAAATAATAGTAATAATTATTATTATTAGCATCATCATCGAGAGTCCCTTCTGTTTAGAGAAATAAGTAATAATGGGGGTCTAAAAGAATCTGGCCGCGACGTTATTAAAACCATGTCCGTTTAATTATCTACTTCAGAACCATAATATTACTTTCAAAAAAATAATTTTTTTAATATAAATGAATATCGGTGTGTAACGTTTGCGTTCCTATATGATTAATTCGATTGCTATGAAAAATGAGTGGGTTGCTGAGTATGCTTCGCAGTTTCTGACAAAACATACACACACATTATATATATATATATATATATATATATATATATATATATATATATATATATATATATATATATATATATAGTAGCAGGGGGAAGGAAACCCCCAAAAAAATTTAGTTCAAAATTTTTATTTTTTAAAATGTTTCTAAACTGGTTGTTAATTACCATTAACTTTTTTTAACTGTTTATAATTTTTAAAACATGTTTGTTTCAGAATTTGTTTTAGGAAATTACATTTGTTATTATTATAAGCATTAATATTTATTATTACTTACAAGACATTTGAAGTTTCAAAAATTTTTATTAATTTTTAAAAGTTATTTAATTTTAATTTTGAAATGATATCGCACATATAAATACACATTTTTACGTACTGCTCAAGATAACTAGGATAAATAATATGAGATGGAACTGTTGTGAGTTGTGTGCACGCCCGCCAAGGTTTCTGAATTAGTACAACAGGCTCCGCACGGTTATTCGCACTTTAATGTAATTATTTCATTAGACTGAAAACCACGTGAACAAAACCACGAACAACAACTAGTAGCACTGAAGTACTTTCACTAATATCTACTGATTTAGTCACTAAATTGTGTACATGCACCATAGGCGCAACTAGAATGGACATTTGGGGAGGGCACAATTCTGTGAATACTGTTCTACTCAAGCTACCCCTACCTGTAATCAGTAACGTAGTCAGAGTTTATGAATTTCAGGTGGGGAAGGATGGCTGTCCTACGAATATTATAAAGGGTCACCCACCACATTTTCAAGCGAGGGGGTCCGGGGGTCCTTCCCCGGGAAAATTTCAGATTTCAAGTTGCAAAATAGTGCTATTTTAGCAGTTTTCATTGCTAAAAATTGAATATTCTACTTGTCACAGTATCACTGATTATTCAATATTAAATTAATTGTAATTTTTAAGACCTTGGTTGGTTATTTATTTGGGGGAGGGGGGCGGCCGTGCTCTAGTGCCCCCTTCCCCCTTAGTTTCGCCCATGACATGCACTAAACATATGACTGAGATGGCGTGAATCTTATCTGCACCAAATACGGCATAACTAGGCTATATGTAAGATATTGTGGATTTATGAGCTTACAGCAAGGTAATGAATTCTACCAGAGTGCTATAATTACGAATGGATGTAGCTTTTGGTAGATACTCCACTGCAATGCAGATTCCTATCAAAGAAATCTACAGAGAACAGGATAAAATAAACAAGTAGAGTATTCTTCAGTCAACAAGAAGTATACACAACATAAAATTCATTAAATTTGAATCGGGTCAAGAAAAACAAGGTCACCAAATTCAAAAATAAATTTAAAAATAAATAAATAAAATCCAGATACCACCAGTCGTACTTGTGTTCTCGTGTGTCTTTGCCTGAAGACAGGCACACACTACAGTTACCGAAAAGTCGTCTTTTTTTTCTTTTCCCGCCTGGAAAACTACTGTGTTTTGTTACGTCTGATCGTTGGGTCATATTTTTGTAGTTCGTATATTATATATGTTTGTCCTTTTGTTCAAGCAGGCATCAATCCTGTGTTGTTTGCCTTATTTGTGTCTGGTTATTTTTTCTTATTTGGCTGTCATTGTTTTATTTTTTACCGATTCCTTTTATGGAAATTCATGTTGCGTACGTGTTCTGTTGACTAAAGCATACATCTGCTAATTTATGTTTTCCCATTTTCTGTAGTTTTCTTTGACAGACACCTGCATCACAATGGAGTACGTCTAAAAATACTACATTCGGTCATTCACTAGCATAGCGTACTAAATCTATGCTATAATAACATTTATCTTCTTAGTAAAGATTGTTTAGTAACAAAAATAAGGTAAAAATAGTAATTACAACATGGCTTGCGAAGGGCCTCTTAAATTTATACGAAGAATTTCAATTTACTGGCCTGGCCTCATGCGATATTGATAGGGACGGGAATTTTTTGTTAAAAGATTGTTGCCCCACTTTGTTCCAGTGTCTTACGTGCACACCTGCAGCTCAACATCATGGCTATTTGCAGAGTGTTTTTGTGCAGAGTCGTTATTCGTTTGACTGTACCCATCAGTACGCGGATAACTGCCACACTTCACGTCTATGTATTTGCGGGTTTAACCTCAAGACGCTGGGTGTTACGGCATCCAATCACTGACCACAAAGCAGAGATGCCGGTGCGCACGTAAGGCACTGAAACAAAGTGCTGCAAATATCTTTTCGCGAAATTTCCTGTCTGTAGATATTGACATCTCAAGTTCCTCGGGTATAAGCTAATACTTGAACCGCAAGATTTCAAAATAAATGTCTCACGTTACAACATCCAAAATTGCAGGATCATTATTAGTAGGGACCCTTGTTTTTCGTGAAAAGAATTTTGCCTCACTTTTTTTCGATGCCTTACGTGCACATATGCAGTTCTGCTTCGTGGTTAGTGATTGGTAGAGACATGCAAAATTCGCGTTATTTTCTGACAGCTGACTAGACTCCAAATGACTGTAGGCTCGCGCAACATCTCCCGCTGGCCGATATTGTCGTGACTTGCCGCGGAGAATGCTTACACGGTAGAGAGGCCAATCTCTGTAAAGGCCTAACACACGTAAATGACAAAACAGTGAAGTTCATGGCCAATTGAATCGCAGATTATGCTCTATTATGCATAGGAGTATGAAGTTTAGTCTGCTACCAAATGATAACGCGAATTTTGCATGTCTCTAGTGATTGGATATTTTAACTGTCGCGAGCTTTGGTATTCTACCGGAAAATCACAGACGTGTGGTGTTGCAGGAACGTTATTGTAATTGGCCGAGTCAAATGAGATACGGCTCTTCACACTGACACGCTGCCAATAACCATGAAGCAGATTTGCACGTAAGGCACTGAAACAAACTGGGGTGAAATTCTTTTCGCGAAAAAAACAGGGTCCCTAACAAATTATTACCGATACACGTATCGCAGAGTATACCGTAATCATAGCAATAAACTGGCATGTAATATCTTCATCACAATGCACATAGCAAATATTGTAATATACAATGAGTAGGGCCACGATTTTGTCGCGAAAAGATTTTTGCCCCACTTTGTTTCAGTGACTCACGTGCACATCTGCAGTTCTGTTTCAAGGTTATTGGCAGCGTGTCTTTATTCAGACACGTTTCTCATTTTACTGCGCCAATCAGAATAAGATTATTGTGAGTCTGTACGTCTATAATTTGCCAAGGCAAGTGAGAGTAAAATCATCCAACTACAGACGATGTAGCAGAGCTGCAGGTGTGCACATGACGCATCGAAACCAAATGTTGCAAAAATCTTTTCGCCATAAAATCGCGGCTCTAACAATGAGTAGAGACGGGAAAAATTGGCGAGTTCACCGACGTGTAGGGCCTCTGTGTATTCAAGCAACTGGCTGCTCGATGACGCAGTGATATGGGCCTGCATTTAGTTGCTTCTGTACTATTGGCTAAGCGTCAAGTGTCAAATAAGTCACGGGCCAATTGCGAAGATGGCACGAACTTATAGTTGCTACAATTCTAGCTTGGGCCCAAATGAAAACCCGCATTTTTCTGGTCTCTGACAACGAGTACCTGGAAATGTCCTTACCATACCTCAGTTGCGATAATTTGTACATACTGTACTGTTATAGATATAAAGCTATAAGCCTCCTACCTTCTATTGAGGTCTGAGTTGCTGGTACAATTGTAGGGCCTAATATTTAAATGAACATGTACAAGAACGTTTAAATTTATAATTACCAAAAATTAATTTTAATATACTTCAAAAAGTTGAATTTTCTGTTTTAATTAGCAGTTTGTGACATTTATTCTGCAGTGGTTTAAAGTTGCTGCTCATAGTTGTCTACAGCTGACTTGTTTTGTTGTTTGTATATGCGAAGTTAATTTCCAAGGACACGCGAGTAATTACTTCTCATTAGCAACGCCGTGCTAATGAAACGCCAGAACAAGAGTTGCACTACTAATCCGGTTGTGACGGTTATTCTGCGACCACAAACCATGTTCGTGCAAGCGTGCGCCGTCACTCGTGCTCTCACAGCCCCGGCTTTGAAACCAGAGCATCCGCCTGCAACTGGCTTCAGAATAACTGTTAGTTTGAATGTTGGCAATTCTAAAACAGCTTTTTATACCACATCACACAAAACCAAACAACTAAAACTAGCCAATATTAGCTCCATCCAGAAAACACACTCCTACTCGCACATACACATAACCACGATATATATATATATATATATATATATATATATATATATATATATAATTCTCGTGTCACAGTATTTGTTTCCATACTCCTCCGAAACGGCTTAACCGATTTCAATGAAATTTTGTACATACATTCGGTAGGTCTGAGAATGGGTTTTTATCTATTTTTTATACTCCTAAGTGCTATGGTTTAGTAAATATTTTTAATGTAATAATTTCAGAACCCGGTCGATAACTGTGTAAGTGATAATTGATCAGTTATCCCCACGAGCTGATACCAGTCTATCCCCACCAGGTGTTGCTGCTCTATTATTATTAATTTCTTTATTATTTATTAGACCTCTTCCACTTATATACCACATCCGTATTTATGTGACAAAACAACGTTTTTCGGGGCAGCTAATATATAAATAAATAAATAAATATATATATATATATATCTGTGTGTGTGTGTGTACATATATGCAATGAATTATGTCGGATACAATACAATGAAAAACAATTAAATAACACAGAGCGAAACGAGACCAAACTAAATGACGAGGACAACTCAAAATCATTCTCTAACTTTGTAAGAATCTTTCAAACACAATACCATTTTATGTAAATATTTATGGCGGGGGTCGATGAGGTGTTCCGATATAAAACTGCACAATTTCATCTGCATTTTTAAAATACATGTTTAGAAAATTTTTCTTTGTAACCTAGTAGCCAAGATAATTTATGTTTGAGAAAAAATAAAGCAAAATAAATTTTTAACTAATTTTTAACGTAAAGGGCAGAAGTAATACAAGTCATCCAAAAAAATACACTGTAATTATTTCTAGAACTCACTCATAATGTGTGTGTGTGTATATATATATATATATATATATATATATATATATATATATATATATATATATATATATATATATATATATATAGACTATATATATATGTGTGTGTGTGTGTGTGTGAACACAGTCTCTAGATTTTAATTTCTTGAAAGGATAATCACAGATCACAATACTAAGTTTAAAAAAAATGAAATTTTTATATGAACGGAGATGTTATTAGAAATAAAAGTAAGGGATTTTTGATATTTTCCAAGTGTGTACATTTTTGGAACATCCCTGAGTTGAGGGAGTGATTTATCGCAGAAAAACTGTATTATTTGCTAGGCTCCAAATGTGAATGTATTACGTACGTGTCCGAAGATGCTGCATCCATTATTCGCGCTTCCCGACCTGACAGTGCCAAAGAGAATTATGTTTGTTTGTTATTCGCTTGCAGACAGCTTAATTGCACTCAATAATAGCTGTCCAATCAGGAGATGAGCCAGCAACTCCTTAAGGACGTTCACGTGGCTAAAATTGCCTAATTTTGTGTCTGTATGGCATTGTGTTCATTTTATATACGTTACTTGTGACTATTATTTCCACTTGAAACATTTGTTTGGCTCTCGTAGCCTTCCTATAGCTAGGGCCACGATTTTGTCGCGAAAGGATTTTTGCCCCACTTTGTTTCAGTGACTCACGTGCACATCGGTAGTTTATCTTCATGCGGTTATTGGCAGCGAGTCTTTGTTCAGACACGTTTCTCATTTGACTGCACCAATCAGAATAAGATTATTGTGAGTCTGTACCTCTATAATTTGCCAAGGCAAGTGAGAGTAAAATCATCCAACCACAGACGATGTAGCAGAGCTGCAGGTGTGCACATGACGCATTGAAACCAAATGTTGCTAAAATCTTTTCGCCATAAAATCGTGGCTCTAAGTATAGCGACTTGACAAAGTCAAAATTAACAAGTTACAGGAACATAGGAATAACATAAACCTAATGGCTTACTCAAATTAAATAATTTATATTGGAATTATATGTTATGGACCACATTTTCAACAGTTATGTATGAGAAATTGTATATAGTTCAATTGTATTTGTTATGGGTCCAGTGGAAGAAAAGGCGAATCTGCCTTAACTGCGCCTCTAAAGACATAATAAATAAATAAATAAATAAATAAATAAATGCTGAAAGGTTTTAAACAGAAAATTAAATGCCTTTGTACTTTAAAAAAAAAATCTTAATATGATGACAATTTACTCCATTTTTGGCAATTTTCAAAAAAGACAAGAGTGTTTTAAATATTTTAGCATATATATATCCTATAATATCTCATTTCAGTGTAAATTACTTCATTCGAGTAAGTAACTTGGTATTTGTTATTACCATGTTCACGTATGGCATGTCGCTGTGGGAAGACTATGAGTGCTGAACAATGTTTACAAGTGGACAATATAGTCACAAGTCACGTCTACAAAACACACACAATGTCATGCAAATATAAAATTATGAATTTTTACCTCGCGAACACCCGATGGCCCAGTCAAGTCAAATATTGCAGTTTCGCTCTTGAAGTTACCGTGCGGTGGGATGAATAGGAACACAATTTCACAGCAAAATTCTCAGTATAATTTCTGCTTTATAAACTGAGTTTTTAGACAGGCGCGTTAAAACAGTTTACAAACAGTAGTTTTATTATAATTAGAGACACTGGAAAATCGCGAAAATGTTTAGCATAGTCTCCAATAAACTGTAGTATTTTAACCGTGACACGTGTGAACAGTTTTCTGACGAATCACTCACGCCGTGTGTGCAAGATGTACAGTTATAACTGGGCCTGTTGAAGAGAGAAACAAATTCTTCAAATAAACCATAGCCAATGTAGATATAAAACATTCAGTGTTATATACAACATGTTGGAGTCTAGCAATTAGTCATCTTTTCCCGCGATTTTCCAGTGTCTCTAATTATAATATAATTTTTAAGACAGGGACTTGCTTCTAATTTTGTTTCCATTCACCCCATTTGACGGTACCTCCTACGATGTGCTTCAAATGCGTTGCAGTGTGTTAGTAAGTACGTTTTTTTTTACGAGACTACTCCACGTGTGCCCAGTGTGCTAAAGTACTAAATGAAAATACACTTCGGACTAGAACTGAATGTCATTGTTCAAACGCTATTCTCATTAAAACTATGTACTGATCCTAAGTCATCCAACATAGCTGAAAATGGCCTATTCAGACTCCCATACTTCAAAATGTACTAACCGGATGTGTGTGAAAAACAGATGGAAACACTCACTGAACTTTGCAACATACTTCCCGCCAATAACATCATATGTTCACCAAGTTCCACAGTAAAAATTAATTGGCGGGAATCTTGCACGTTAGTTCAGTGCTTGGATCGTTATTGCGGTGTGGCATTTGTTGTGCACTACAAGTTCGCCCTTACAGCTCCGTCACTTATGATTATCTAACGAACAAAACCGTTCAAGGTATGCGGCGCCATTAAGTTTGTCAGTCCTACATGCAATAATATCGAGTTATTTATGCTCACAACAGAAAATGGGAACTGAAAGAACTGCTTCAACTAATTCTTAAGGTTTCCTAAGAAATAAAGGGTTCGTTGGCTATGCGTAGTAACAAGTATTTTTGATCCAAAATATAATATCTAGTTAGCAAAATATGTGCGGATATGTTACTGATCATAAGCATCTCGTTATTTTGAGAGCGGTAAGTAACAACAATATATTAATCAATTTATATTTGTGCTGACTGTGCAACAAACTTGAGTGTCATCTTGGTTGATCTGAAGGAATATTATTTGAGAATGGAGTATAAAGTGATTGGGAATGAAGACCAAAGTTGTTCCGTTGTCAAAAGTCTCTACGAGATTTTCAACGGAGATCATACCATACATTTTAATTGTTTTGCCGTAAAATCAAAGATGAAGTCATGCTGCAACTTCCAAGGATACTAAAAATTTAAGTTTGTTAAAATTTCACTGCATAAACAAGGTCTAAATGACCGTTTTGTCTTTACAAGAGGCAAAGAGGGAAGACGGGCATACACAATTATTACAGGTGATGGTTAGATGTGATGGTATATCGCGCAAATGTTTTGTGCCAACATACTCTTGTAAACGCCGTAGTTTCTTGCAACGCATTTGATTGGGTTATGTACGTCTGAAATAACGTAGCTGTCTGCAGACCAATAACTGGCATCATATATTTCAGTATTGGGGTTCTTATTGGCTCAGTCAAATAGGGTAAAACTTCCAAGTACGAGCTAACGCCAGTAATCTTCTGGTTAGCTGAACGTGTGTTGGAACCCAGCAAACAGTCAAGTTTTCCCGCGATAAACCTTCATCTCTAGTGATTGTTTTGCACCCCATCTGGCAAAGCCCAGGAAATACGAAATATTATGAATTTGTTGTGCAATTTGCAAGAATAAGTAATGCATCGTTGAATTAACGAGGGGCTGTTACCCTATTTGACTGAGCCAATAAGAATCCCGCTATAGTAATATTTATGCCTGTTATTGGTCTGCAGACAGCTACGTTGTGTCAGATGTACATCATCCAATCATATGTGCTGCAATTTACTACATTTTCAAGGGTGTGTTGGCATGGCACGGAACATTTTCGCGATTGACCATCGTCTGTATTATTAAAACTTTTCAACTGCTATCGGTTCGAGTGTTCACTGACATGTAGGCTAGCCTCCAATAATATATGTGTACTCCAGCAGGCAGCGGCTGTACATTGCCTGCCCGCTGACAAAGTGAAATGGGCCCGCATTTAGTTACATTGTTATTATTGGCTCATCGACTTCAAGGTGGAGTCAAATAAGTCAACGGCCAATTGTGGAAGTAGCATGAACTGACAGTTGCTGGAATTCTAGCTTGTGCCTGAAAGAAAACGTGAATTTTTCAGGTCTCAAGCTATCCGTTAGCAAGGAAAAATAGTTTAATGACGGTTGTAGAACTGAAGTTCAGCCCGTCGTTTTGCAGTCAGACGGTACACTAAAAGCAAACTAATTTTTTTTTTGCAGAAACGACTGTATTTTGAAAAGGACCGGCAATTTCCGGTCAGTCGTTCATTCATCGTGCTAGCACGAAATTAAACAATCGTACTCATTCATACTTACGATGCCGAGTAAAAATAACCATGACCAAATGCTACAAAATTGTAATGTGTATGTTAACTGACAAGATAATTGGTCTGTAACGCTTCAAACCAACTACGTTGGGCTGCTCTAACAAAATATTTACTTTCTTACTTGTAGCAACTGAGAATAAGGCGTGTAATTGCGCACGAATCTATTAACGAATATTTTACTCTGCTTTTAATTTCTATAGTTTTATTGCGCGGTGCCGTATTCAAATTAAATGACCTTATTAAGAAATAAATTATTTATGCTCTTCTTTTATAACAAATTAAGAACAAGTTCTCTTTAAATTTAGGCTATTATATTCGAAATTTACTACCAAAATTTTAAATAACACGTAATAAATATAATCATGCCAAAATAATGTTCTAATTTTGTAATTTTTCTTGGACTTAATATTAAAATGTTTTCTTAAATTCGTCTGTAATAATATAATTCGTGAATGTTTAACTATAAACGTTTCAAGAGTGATGATAACAACGGAAGACCTGTACGATGAAGATTTATAAAAAAAACTGTTTTATTACTAACATCTTTCCAACAGTGCCATGTTTGTTCCAAATTGTCAAAATTCCTAAGTAGTTAAGTGAAACATAGACAGCTATGATAAACCTTAACGGTGCAGTGAAAAAAAGTCTCGCATTGATTGTGCTAGTTTTAACCGAACACTTATCCTGAAGTATCGACGTACCATCAGGTTGGCTCTTGAATTATTATACGCCCAGTGTTTATATAGCGATTATGTTAGTTTGCATATATTCATGGTCAACGCTGAGAAAATAAAATTCCGTATCCTAAACACAGACTGCTTGTCTCAATGGTTACAGCTGGGCAAGAGTCCCGAGTTCGATTCCCGTCCTGGGAGGTCAATATTGACAGTTGCCTCTCTGTGTTCAGGACTGGGTCCTCATACCCATACCACAGACTAGATAGTAATACAGATGTGCAATGGCGTGTCGGCTTGTTTGATACGGGCGAGCTTCGCCGCTTATTGGCTGCCTGAAGTTGTTGATACCAGCCCAGTGTCTGTTTGGATACTGCATGTTACTGCAGGTTTTCTATTGACCTGGCTGCCGGCTATCAGTGCAGCCGCCTTACGCTGATTGGTGGTAGGCGCTACCGCCATTTTGCTGGCCAGGGAAAACATTTTGCTGGCGTGTGTGACTGAGTTCACTATCCTACCGGCAATTTCACTTCTGTATTCCTAAATATTCTGTGCCCATACTGCGGAAAACAATGACTAACAACCACATAATCACCTCAACCTCGGAGGACATCACCTCTTCCCCTCTCGCAAACCCAACCCCCCCCCCTCCTCACTGGCGGTAACCGTGCCTTCGGACAGATTACCCCTCGTTATCAACACAGACGGACATATACAGGATTATTCACGAGCAGTTGCGGCTACAAAAAGGGCTTATTCTCAACATAATTTAATGCAGAAAATGCTGTTTAAATGTATATCACATTCTCTAAATCTGCTCATGAATAATTCTAATAAAAATAACTGTTGCAGAAGTAAATAGAGTGATGTGTTATCAGACGGTATCACACTTGGAGAGGGGCAGCGTGTCGAGGGGTCAATCCTCTCGCCTCCCACCTAGGTGATCCGGATTCGATCCCCGGTGGGTTCGAGCCCGGATTTCTCTCATGTGGGAAACGTTGTTTTCTCGGGGAACTTTCGTTTCCCCCGCCTCTCTCATTCCGTCGCTGCTCCACAACCATCTCACCTCATCCATTCTTCGGGCCAAAGGGCGACAGGTATGTCTCGCTAGTCGAGCAGCCAGCCCAACCTTCCCCCCGGTCTTCTCTCATACACACTGTGACCATACCCGAAGACGGGAACACGTAACGGATATGCATTTTCATTTGTTCTAAAAAGAAGCTTTGTTCTAAATTAGTTTAAGTTATCCTAGAGTAGTTTGTCCGAAAAGTACATTCTCTCTAGAACCTTTTGCCCTAAAATCGTTTGTTCTTAAGTCGTTTACATCCTAATACAGTTTGTCCTCGAGGCGCCTGTCCTACGTTTGAGTGAAGAGTGAAGCGATTTTGGTCAGCACCAAACATCTAGGTCTTTACAGCTGATGAGGGGTAACATGAGGTGAGTATGGAGCAGCGCCGGAATTTAGGGGCGGGGACAACGGGAGATCCCCGAGAAAACCCACCGACCAGTGGTATCATCCGACACGATTCCCACAAACGAAAATCCAATGATCGACCCGCCAGGAATCATCGCCTTTGTGGGAGGCGAGTGCTCTAGCTACTGCATCCACGGCCGCACTAAACTGTTTGAGGACAAAGGACGTGTGCTCCATGACGTCAGTGGATGTGGTCCAGCAGCAGGATGCTGTGGGCTACAGTGCCTCCTTTGTGCCGACCGTGGGTCGCCCCATGTCGTGTCACGACCCCACACTTCCAACACCCACGCCAAACACAAGTAGGACTATAGTCAGTTCATTTTAAAGTGACAACTTACCAACAATTATAACAATATCGGAGCCATAGAAATTAAGTTTTGAGAATTGTGAAAAGTTTACACTGGTTTTTAATTACAATTGCATGGAAGTTTTCGTACATAAAATAGTAAATGGTTCTCGAGGCTTATAGTTGTATACACTTATCTCTACTTCGTATATCCTTCCGCAGCACGTTATATACTTTCCTCCCTTTCACGAAATGTTGTGATTGAATGAGCGAAGAAATTTTGGTCTCCCCTTAATATCTAGGTTATTTAATGCTAGTGAGGGGTGACACAATGTGAGTATGGAGCAGCACCAAAATGAAAGGTTGGGGAAAATAGGAGATCCCCGAGAAAACCTACCGATAGAACTAAACAGTCGAAATTCGGTAAATGAAAACTTCAGTAAATTATTAAGCATATTTTCTACTATACTCGAAGAAACTTTTCCAATTAGAGCTAAAATTATTTCATCTAATGAAAATAAAAAAATGCTAAAAGACCTTGGCTTAGTAAGGGTATTGTAACATCAAATAAGAAACTCAACGTATTACACAAAATGAGGACTAAAACAGATTATTAATATTATCGTAACTAATATAAGGAATACAAAAGACGTTATCCTAGTACTTAAAAATTAGCAAAAACAACCTATAAGAGTAAAAAAAAATAAAGGCATGTGTAAGTAAACCTCGAGAAATATGGAGTACAATTAATAAAGAAATGGGTAAAAAGAAAACTAAAGAGATAAAGAAGATTAATCTTAGGATTAATGATAACATAGTGACATATGATAAAGAAATAGCAGAAACTTTTAGTGAACATTACGTAAATGTTGGTTCTGAATTAAACCCCATAACATACCGGTAGCTTTAACAATCCAATTGAAAAGTAATATAAAAACCATAGGAACTTTCTCAGTCTTAATCCAGTTACAGAAGAAGTTAAACTAATAATAGGTACATTAAAGAATAAAAAATCTCAAGATGTTTATGGATTATCTAATAAATTAATAAAATCATGTTGTCATAATATAGCAAAACCCTAACTTTTTTAATCAATCACAATTTTAAAGAAGTCAATTTTCCAGATAGACTAAAACTCCTTATCTATCTATATCTACCTATCTATAAAAAAAAAAGAGCCAAACAAGTAATAGAAAATTATAGACCAGTATAAGCTTGCTTTCAGTCTTTTAAACAATATTTGTAAGAGCTATGTTTAACAGGTTGACTAGATTCTTGGAGAGAAATAATACTTTAAATAAGTACAATATGGATTTCAGAAAAATAAGTCTACGATGAGTGCAGTATACCACTTAACTAAGAATATAACAAACTTGCTTGTTGAAGGAAACATTACATTTACTATTTTCTGTGACTTACAAAAGCCTTCGACCTAGTTAATCATAAAATTTTATTAGATAAATTAAAATATTATAACATTACATATTCCGCTTTCGATTGGTTCAAGTCTTACCTCAGTGAAATATATCAATGAGTAGAAATTATAGGATAAACAAAGAAACAATATCAGAATGGTAAAATATCATAGATGTGATTCCACAAGGAAGTATTTTGGGTCCTTTATTATTAACATTAATGACCTACCTAATGAAATTCAAATGGCGAGTGCAACTCAATTTGCAGATGATCATCATGATACAAGCATCATTGTTAAGGAAGATAATCAATCAAACTTAAGATTTAAAACTCTTGAGACAGTGGATATACTAGATGATCGGTTTAAGACAAATAAATTAATTTTATATATTACAAAAAACAAATTTATTTAATTTAGTAAACACAGTTCTGGATGCCTACCAATTTTACCAACAGACAGTGCAATTGAAGAAGTAGCATCAACAAAATTTCTGGGTCTATATATTGATAAACGTTTAACATGGGATAAACATATTGCTAGTTTAGAAAACAGACTTTCCTCTGTGTGTTTTTATTAAGATCTCTAAAAAAAAAAAAAAAAAAAAAAAAATAGGGGGCAAGATTTTTTTTCCGGTGACAGTGACCTTGTTGCATATTTTTTATTAACTAAGCACGTATAAAAACGAGAAACTTTAATAATAAAACTTCAGTTTTATGTGCTTAAGTTAGCATTATTTAAATAACAAAATACAAAAAATTGATTTTATACAATTAAAATTCTAAATTCAGGGGGGGGGGGGATTTGCCACCCCCCCCCCCCTATATGACGCCCCTACATGATAGACTTTCGAACTATCAGAAACTAGCACTCTTGCGTGACACGAGTTATAACAACTAAGTGATAAGGAGGTTGTGGAGGGGGAAGGGGTGGTGAAGTAATTATCAGACTACTGGCCTCCCACAACACTGATACTGTATATGTTTGATTCCCGGTGGGGTAACTCCCTATTATAACAAAAAGTGGAAACCGGTCGTTATGTTTCCGTTAGCCTGCGGGTTTTTCTCGGTGTGTTCCTATTTTCCTTCCTCTGACCTTGCTACATCTTTGTACTAACCTCATCATCGGTCAAGACCTCGATACTAGAACGAAGATATTCCAATTAGCTCAGAGCTTCGTCCGCGTCGCTGAATGGAAGCCACACCCACCATCTTGAATAATGCCACGCCCATCATCTTGGATGATGCCACATCCACTATCTTGGTTGATGTCAAAGCTGCCATCTAGTATTACATAACATCTTATGTATTTCCCCAATTTTTCTTTAAAATGTTTTGAACGGTATTGCTCTTTAAAATGTATATAATTTCCTTAATATTCTGAGCAATTGGCTAGATTTTCTTCCGGCGGCGCAAACATTTTCCACTATATTTTTTTTTACGACTCTGTGATTCAACTTACGCATCGGCCATCTTCTAGCCCACTAGGGCCTGCAAGAAAATGATTCCTCCCTCAAAATAGTATAAAATTGTATTTTTACTTCAAGTGGCTATGTTTTGAGGTGCAAGCAGTGTTTGATACAGATTAACACTTATTTCTGGATACTGTTCAGAGTATCAGGTCTGTGTAGGTTTCTGGATGTTGATTGGCTAAATATCTAACACCATATTGGAGGTTTAATGGCCAAGTTCCAAGTTTCAACACTGCGCAATCCTATTTCCATGCATAAGAATTTTTCGAAATTCAACCTTTAAGGGGGTGAAAAGACGTGAAATGTGTTTTCGATTATTCGTCCATATCTATCGAATCAGTCGATATATCCAAAATTATGTTTATGTTAAGGCCAAAACTATATTTCAGGATGTTTTCCAAATTCTACTCCAAAGATGTAAAAAAAGGGTAAAATGGGTTACCAATTCATTATCGATATATATCGATCCCACTGGACTTTTAGACATCTAAACGATTTTTGCTTAAGATTAATAATGCTTATTTAAATAACTTAAATATAGCTTTTATTAAATTTCGAAATATGACACCTAAGTTGGTGAAAATATATGAAACGTGAAAAGTGTTTTCAATTAATCCTCTATGTATCTCGAACTCATCAGGCTATCATCACAGTTACCACTGAAATGTGAAGCCCAGATAACAGCCTTAACTTTCTACTTTATATGTATATTTTTTTAAAACTCGAACCTAAGGGATGAAAATACATGGAATGTGTTTTAGATAAATCCACAAATGCCACTGAACCTGTCGAGATATAGAGCTATTTTTGCTTTATGATTATTTTTAAAACTTTAATTTCAAATTTCAGAATTTTTTTAAACATAAAATTTTTAAATATTTTGTTATTTTTGGGAGATCTTGTAAACACAACTTCGTTATTCAGTGTGAAATTTTTCAGTTCGGTAAGTCACTTGGTTTTCGTGTAAATCATAAAACAGTTTTATGCAAATTTTTACTTTGACATGCCATTATATAAAAACTGGGAAAACTAAAAATTTTTCATTGCAGTAAATAATAGTCACAACGTATGTCTAAAAAACAAACCTTATCTTGTATAAATATAAATAATTTTAAAACAATGAATATTTTCCGTCAAGCACGCCACAGTAGAAACGTTACTGAGGGAACACCGCGTGCACGTTTACGACTCTGGACATAGAGGCGATATCACAATACATATGTAGGTCGACTCAATACGTAGGGACACCTATTCATGCGAGTGAGTTATTTGGCCACTGCCACTTCATGGCTTTTCGGGAGCTAGTCCCACCAACCAGCCACTTTACAACACTACATCAACACATCTGGAGTGGAGGAGACAGAGGGGACTCGCCATACGGGTGGTAGACCTACGGCCGTCACCAGCAGCAGTCGGTACTCTCCAGGGTGTTAAGTAAGGCGCCTCTCCCCTCCTTTGCCCTCACCACAAGCATGTCATGTTGTTTTAGTATTGTGTAAATTGAACTACGAGTAGCAAGTTCGTGTCAGAGCCACTAGGAGCACTAATAGTACAATGTTATGTTGCATTTTTAAAACAACACTTCATTACTAGCGACACTTTCAGTTATTCAGGGGTCAATTCAGTAGCTTTGGTTGATTGGCTTGTGTCCAGAACTGTTATTCTAAGACAGTGAACGAGACACAGTATCCGTTAGGGCCGATTGCACAGTCATACTGAGTAAAATCTAAGGCCTGTTTGGGTGAAATGTGAGAAATTTTCATTGCAGAGACGGAAAGTGAGTATAAATCTAAGCAATAACTGGAGACTTAATTTGAGGGCAAATAAGTACAATTGTAATATTTGTCATAGTTTTTTGGCGTATTCCAGTTACTGCACCCGAATGCTCCTGGTGCGCACCCGACGGGTGCCGCGTGTTCCAATTACCAGAACTCCCGTTGGGAGCATTCGGATTTTCGTATTCCAATTGAGAGTTGCACTCGATGGGTGCGCACCGGGAGCAGTTTTTGCCGCACCGTCTCTCGAGACGGTACTGCAAATGAGTGCAATTATGGCGACGACCTGTGATCGTGTAAACAAAAGAAAATGTTTTCTGTGGGAGAAATTACGCAATTATATGATTGTTCGGAACTTAAAAAATGCAAAGAAGTTTATGTCATGCAAACATACAGTGATTATTTTAATATTTGTGTTCGTTATTAAAATTATAGTAAGGTTAGTAGGATCGAGTTGTCTGCACATTTTTACCGATAGATCAACAAGAAATATTGTAGTAAAGTAACCTCTCAAATTTCGTAGGATTAAATTTTGGCTGTTTTGGAGTAGCCTACCTATGGTTAAAGAATTTCGTGTTTCAAGTTATTTGTTGCCACAAATGTTTTGCACTGTAAATATAGCGTGTTCCAGTTGTTGGCGCATAAACAATACACACTCATTTGGGGGCAATCACGTGACTATTTCGTATTTTCAGTTTTCGGGAGGAGGGAATAGTAACGTGAGGGGTACCACAGGAAAGTGTGCTGGGTCCCTTGTTGTTTACCATAATGACAAAAGTCATGGGAGTGGGAATGGGGGGCAAGATAAGGTTGTTTGCTGATGATTGTGTATTGTATTCGGAGGTAGGTGAGGGAAACAGTTTGCAGGCGGACATTAATCGGATATTAGAATGAAAGCAGCTAATAAAATGAAAATTAATGTAAAAAAAGATGAAGGTGGTAAGATTTACTAGGAAGAAGGTAAAGAGCAGGGTCGGGTATAGATGGGGAGAGCAGGAAATAGGAGAGGTGAAGGAATACAACTCTTGGGAGTGGTACTACAGGAAGACCTTGGAATGGAAGGGACAATTAGGAAAAGTGGTTCCCTTATAAGGGAAGAAGGGCCTTGGGAATGCTGGGAAGGGTCCTAAATGGGGCCAGTGATGAGGTGAAAGAGAAAGCATACATCCCGATGGTACGCTCAATGCTGGAATATGCAGCAGCGGAGTGGGATCCTTACAATGCAGGAGAGGTGCAGGAGCTGGAGAAGGCTCAGAGGAGGGCAGCAAGATGGGTGAAGGGCAGGCGGAGAAGGCAAGGGCAGGAAGGTGAGGATGAAAGAAGTTACAGGCCATCAGTGATGATGAAGGAAATGGGTTGGAGTACTTTGAGGGACAGGCGAAGAGTGGAGAGGCTTAGGATGTTCAAGATGGTGAGGGGTGTGGGGGGATGGGGAAGGTTAGGTACTCATTTGGTCAGAAGTGATCACAGAGGGAGAGGGAACAACAGTGAGAAGCTCCAGAGAGTTTGGAGGAGGACAGAGAGGGGTAGGCAGTCGATGATGGTTAGGTCGGTGAGAGAGTGGAACGTGCTGAGGGAGGAGCTGGTGAGGGTTGAGAGAGTGGGGCAGTTCAGAAGGGATCTGGCGGGAGAGTGAGTGGGAGGATGTGGACTTGCCACCGGGCGATAGCAACAAGGCACATTCAGACAATTTTTAATATTTGCAAATTCAGAACATTTCAAGTTACTGGTTCTCTACTCGATAAAACTTTAAAATACCGCTGAACTTTTACATTGCTATAAACGGCCATACATTTGTATATGCAGTCTTCACTAGTTCATAAACTCACCACCAGATGTCAGCCACTTTGCGTGACAGCGCGAATATGATAAAACATTTTCTCAGAATCAGAAACATATTTCTCATTCAAAATACACGTAATATTTAGTTTTGACACAGTTATTCAATCAGTTTTATACCCGTATATTTTGCTACTAGATACCAGCGACTTCACTGAAAAAACTGAAACCCTACACCAGCGTCTACAGCGGCGGAAATGTTACAAGTGTAAATGCTATTATGGCTGTATAAATTTTTAATATGGCCAAAAGAAAGTTACGTGTGTGGAGAGCAGAAAACGTAATGGCGGGAGATGTCAAAAGTCTACAGAACATTTCATTTTCTTCGAACGAAATGTTTTGGAAAAGAAAATCATGCGATATCCAGAGTGGTTTAGAAAGGAGAAACTTTGTTTTGAAAGCGACTCGTGGATCTCCGAAATTGAAGGATGCGCTTCGACAGGTGAGGCTGGATAAATATGTGCAGGGGTAACCATAATTTTATGACCAATATAATGTTTATCCTTTATTTATTTATTTATTTATTTTTTAATTTTATTGACTGTGTAAATCATAACTTGCTCATAGAAAAATTAAAATTTTACGGTGTTACAGGACTAACAAACTGATGATTTCATACCTTTCAGTCAGACAGCAGATAAAAATAATTTCAATTTGCTTGAAACCTGGGGAAAATTAAATACGGAGTTCCACAGGGCTCAATTTAGGTCTACTATTATTAATAGTGGTTATAATCATAATCATCGTAGTCTATGGCGATTCAGTAGAACAACTTAAGAGGAATAGCAAGTACCCTAGCACATTAACAGAGTTGAATTCATGGTTTGCTGCCAACAAATTAAACCTTAATATAGGAAAAACACACATTACGAATTTTTTTGACAAAGAACAGCAAACGGATCGACACAAATATCACCAGTACCTAATGCAGAAACAATTAATGAAACTACTAAAACTAAATTTCTTGGCCTACAAGTGGATACTTTTCTAAATTGTAAATCTCACATTGAATGTATTTTACTAAAATTCAGTTCTGCTGCTTGTTTTGCTTTATGTAACATTGTTGAAACCCTAAACGACGACACAATATACGTAAATGGTCTATTTCACATATTTACACATCATCATAAAGTACGGCATCATATTTTGGGGCAATTCCACTGACAGCAAAAAAGTGTTTTCTATGCAAAAACGAATAGGCCTACTTAAAATAATGAATGGTAAAAAACAGACTCCCGTAGATCACTTTTACTAACATGACACTAGAAGTAAAATGAACACATTTAAATGCCCTCTGTAAATTTAAAATTGGTACAAAAAGGACAGTGCTATTCCGGTTGTCACATTTTAAACAAACTGCCATAACATTTACAAGAACTGTTTTTCTCAGATCCTAAAAGAAACTGAACGACTGTTTTGCCAAACATGCTTAGATCATAAACACTAAATCACATACATACTTATATAACGCAGTGCATATGCAGCGTCTCTCTCGCTTTTTCAGACTAATGAAGACGTGTCCAATCAATGGTGACTGAACATTTATTTAAGCAAGGAATGAAAATAATTAAATAGCTATTATCATTGTATATAAATGTATAACTTAGGCCTATATTATATAATTTATATGACTTGTTCAATATTTTTGTACCATTATGTACGGGAAAAAGATTGTACGGATGCAATAAAACAAAACAAAACCTTCACGAGCATGAAGCTTATGTTACGGAGGAAGTCCTAAAGTTTTAGAGACAAGGTTTTGCAAAGACGTACACAGTGACATACATTCAATGTAGGCCTAGTAAAGATTTTTTAGATACGCCCGTAGTTAATTAATACAAGTATTTTTGATGGGCAGTTTTGGTATAACATTGCTTTGTAATTAAAATAAATTAATGCTTATTAAGAGTACCAAAATTGTAGTCTACAAATTGATGTCAGAAATCGTGCTATAAATGAGATTTTTAAAGTTTTTTTTTTTTTCAAATCATAGGATTACAAAAGTTGTAGGACCTACATGTTTAGATTCTATGGTGTACACAGTATTTTTGAAAAATAAAATGAAGCACTTAAAATTAAGGGTATCTTCTGTAAAGAGATTTTCAGAAAATTATCCCAGTAAGTAACCCGGACTAATAATTTTTTTTAAATTTTGTTACATGTAGCCTACTGAAACAGCGAGAGGTAAGTTGGTTATAAATGAAACATAAGGTGAAAATATATAAATATATTACTAGAGGGTTCGGGCCTATTTTACCGTTCTGAAACTTTAAAACCCTCCATAGAATATTGTTCTTGACGAATTTCGAAACCTTTTCATAAAATTCGCTGGAAGTTGGCTACAACACTCACCAAAGCATCCATCTTGGCTCTCATACTAAGTTTCTTAAAATCTTCCAAGCTAATTTCCATAACTGCACGTACGGTTTTTGGCAATACAATTAGGCCTATACAAAAAATCACACATAAGTTATAATATGATGTAAATTAAGTTAACCCAAGTATGTATTTCTATATGTGAAATTACATTAAACAATGCACAATATAACTGAGATGCGTTGTGAATAGAATACCATTGTTGTTCTCTGGCTTGCGTGAAAATTCAAAAAAGTTGTTATATGTTATGTACTAGCGAAAATTAAGATTAAAAGAGCATTCAAGTTAAAATTGAATTGAATTAACTTAATGGCCAAAAAAAAATTATGTTGTCTTCTGGAGAACTAGTAATAGTAAAAATGAGGTTACTAGAACATGTTATTGGTCATTCATTTTACGAGTAAACATTGAATGTTTAAAGGTTAAAACAGTTTATATGGGAATGTAATATTTAGTAATTGGTTGCAGCGTCTCAAGGAGCACGTGAAGCTGAGACGGGATGGCTACGTAAACAAGCTACGCCAGCTCAGTGAAGAAAATGTCACGGACAGACACAACAGTTGCTTGGGCGAGAGAATGTCGTCTGACATAGCCTTTGCCTGTCCTATCGACGAAGGAGTTGTAGGCGAAGCCAGTACGCTGAACGACGAGAGTGAATTCAGCACGATGGAGGAGATCGAGAAAGAGGAGTTGACAAGAGCAGGTATATACTCGCTTCTGTGCAGATTTACTGTGTCCTCGTGTAGTTTGGTTTTGACTTACTTGACGTAATATGGTTTCAATGGAATGAAAGCATTAGGCCGCTAGGTTAACCAATCACATATGTAGACAGAATGTTGAAGTACTCACAGGCTGTGAGTACTTAATAGGCTGCGTCACCTGTTTTGTTAATAATATTTATACTTAATAACTGAAAGATGTGACAAAAAACCAGTAATGTTTCTTTGTAGAAACATTACATTTTACTATTAGGTGCGTATTATTGGATGAAATCGGTACTGGGAGTTATTGAGTTTTCATTATATGGTGAGAGATATTTTTATCTTAAAATTTTAAATATCTTAACTATTACATAGTTGTGCTTTAATTTTTTGAATACAGTGTACGTAATGAAAGGTACAATAATTAGCTACGTCCTTATTAAAATATCTTAATAAAATCTTGCAAAATTTTTAATCAGAAAGGAAATAAAAAAATGCATCATAATTAGTGACACAGGCTCGTAAACATTCAACAAAAGAAAAGGAGTCACATTTTATTCCTTAGTGTAAAGATATCTACCTTCATAGACCGTGGTTTCGTTACAATGGAGTTTAGCAGGCTCTATTTTATAATATGTGAAGAAATTCAAGTGTAAGTAACATTATATTAACCATTTCTAAATATTAATTGATGTAATAACCAATTACAGTATTTCTTGAAACATAAGTGGTTGTTTGAACCATTGTCGCAAATTCCACATGCCTTTGTTTGCACACTTGTATGCCCCGAGAACTGTTACAATAACAAAATAAAAACATTTGTGTCACTTCTGATAGGATTTGTTACTATCTGATGTTGAGCATCAAATTGTCAAGTTTACCAATTGTAAATATTTATTTAATATACAAACTAATTGTAGTGTCGCAAGTGATACGGGTGATTATTTAAATCAATGATATGAATCCAGGTGGCATTGTGTATATTTCTGTATGCTTCGAGAGCTGGTGCGATAACAATGACAATGCTTACCGTATTGCATCTGATAGCATTATTTATTCTGTGGTATTACGTTGAGGATCTATTAGTCCAAACCCCTGGCGGTGGCAATGTTGGGTAGATATCGACAATAAATTAGCCTACATTCAGTGCATTTGGCCTGGTACAACCTGTCTACTACACTTGAATTTTGGCTTGCTTCTCCATGAAACAATACCATGTACGATTACTCCACGATGCTTTACGCTATGGCAAGTTGAGTCACTCTGCTATGATCTGTACAAGCAGCTGTTCTGTACTCAGTGGTGTTCTTTGATAAACAGACCTTCACATAAGTTTGTTAATACTCTGAGTACACAAGGTTGCATTCGCCCGTGCACAATACCACTGATAGTAGAGGGATACTTATGGGACTTGATGTAATATGCTAGATATGTGCTTAATTTACACCACTTTTATGTTCCTGAACATCCGGTAGGCTACAAAACTAGTAGGTAAATCAGGTTTTTTTTTTTTTTTTGACGTGATCATTGTTGGCACACAAAGTGCTTACAGGCTCTTTTAAAATCAGGTAGCTGTTTGACATATATTTGTAGTAGCGTAATATGAAACCGATAACAGTTTCTGCATTACATAGCTATACGTTGCGACACCATAATTGGTCTACGGCAAAACCAGCTTCCACAATAGTTGGCAAAAATGTGAAGTACAGACTCTTAATGTGAAAACACAATTATTATGGCCTTGACTTTTCCTAAAAAAAAAGTGTAATTTGTATCTGCGACTGACAAATTAAAGAGAGTGGAAAATGTTTTTAATATGTACTATCGTGAACATATTTATGTGCAGAATTATTCAAGCATATCAACTGCTAACCATTAAAGTTTGATAAAAATTAAACGTATATCTAAAGCATTACATTGCATAGTTTTAGACTAGCAATTAAGACATTGGTGTTTAATTACCTGGGAAACCAAAGGAATGAAGACTACGGTCTGTGAACTAGACTGGGGGGTTCATGCCAGCATTGGTTTGGCCTGTTCGCAACACAGTCACTATGTATTTGTGAGAACGTCTACACAATACTGAATAGTTATTAAGGAAAGTAGGGCGTGTTGTGATTATTTATTACCAAAGCGTACTGCCAACTGATTTCTATTTAGTAGAACCTGTATCCATTGTTTCTCAGGGGACTGACAAAGAATTTCATTACACGAAGACATTGAATGGATGTGGTCTTGAAATGCGAACAAATAATGAATGGGACAGCAGAATGTGTTTCCATAGATGCGGACATTCAATACATCTGGGTTCAATACAAAGAGGTTCCACTGTACTGTATTTCCAATCTGTTCAGTAGATTGCTTGCGCCCCTTCCCCCACCCTTGTTCTCCATCACAAGGGCCAGGTTATTCACTGAGCAAAGTACTGAATGTACATTTATGTGTATCAGGCAAGAAGATAACCTGTTTGCGTGATGTAAGTACCTGTTTTTTTTTCTTCTGATAATGAAGTATTCTTGCCAAAGAGCAAATCAACTTTCACAAAATGTTATATAACACAAAATATAATGATGATGAAACTCAGTTCACAAGTACTTACTGAATTATATTTACGAGTGCGTTAACAATAAATTCAGACAAGCGACAAATTTTTTCAGATGGGTGCAACGTTTTGTTAGTCAAGTCAGCTTCCTCGGGTGGAAAATGGTGGTAAATGCCATTGGTTGATGGTTATCAGTAGTACTATTATACCTCGTAGTGGCTAAAAGGGGGCCGTGGTGGTCGAGCGTCAGACCTATCGCCTCCCACCAAGGTGATCCGGATTCGATTCCTGGCAGGGTTGGTCCCCAATTTTTGCTTGCGGGATTCATGCCGGACGATGCCATTGGTTTGCGGGTTTTCTCTGGGATCTCCCGTTTCCCCCACCCTTTCATTCCAGCTCTGCTGCATATTCACCTCATGTCACCCCTCACCAGCGCTGAAGACCTCGATGTTAAGCGCTGACCAAAGTCTCTCACTCACTCGTAGTGGCTAAAAGGCAAACAATTGTGCCAATGTAGTTATCTTATGTTGAGGCCTGGTAGTTTTTAGGATTTGGTGATGTACTGATATGCTAGTTCCCAGCACTGTATTTCATCTATATTGTCAGAAGGTGGTAAGTTTTATAACATTGCAACAGGAGTCAAGCAGTTATTTATGGGAGGCTGCTGTAAAGCAACTGATATCTCCTGAGGGTTTATGTTGGAACCGGCAATGGCTTCCGTAGTATCTGCCCTGTGGTCATTCATTCTAAGTGTGTTGGTGTTTAAGCCAATGTATTCTTCATTGCACTAGGTGCGTTGTGGTTGCCTTCAAATGTGTGTATGTTTGGTGAGTCGTCTGTGGAAAGAAGTGGAAGCTGGATGTATTGCACGAGTGCTGCATCAAGTGCTATTGCAAGGATGGGACCCTTTGGGTGTGTTGACCATGCTGAGAGCAGGGCTGGGTGGTAGTTTGGGGCACACCAGCTTGTTGTGGAGGTTAAGCTGCTGTTTGAAACCAATCTAGCTGGTTTGGAGAACATGTGGGTTAGTAGTGAATGTATTTTGTGGCTGTGATTAAGGATGGTTCTGAGTTTGTTGAGTCTTTTGTGATAAAGTACCACCTAAGGATATTAGAGTTACTGTCTCAGGTTTGAGGTTTTGTGTTTGAAATGGCTTGCTGGGTGTGCCTGTCAACAAGTGGTTTGTGGTAATCTGTCAGTAGATGCTTTGGCTATTTGGTCATATTGTTTGTTGAGGTTATTTTCAGTAGAGCATGTGTGTTCTCTCTGGTTGGTAGACTGTACGTAAGGCGTTGCTTGCAATAGAAGGGATGATAACTGTTGGCACTGTAGATGATTGGTAGGTTTCATGTGAACAGCTGTTTCGATTTTGCTATTTTGTATGGTAGTTCTACATCCCAAACTATATGGCCTGCGAATTGGAGTAGCTCCAGGTAAATTTCATATTCTTGACGCAAAATGTTTGCAATGTACTGTAGTCTAGTTCATGTTTTATGAATAGATTGACAGATTATTAAGAATTGTCACTTTTCTCCCTTGGATTGCTATGAAGTACTACTGCAATATGAAGCATTCTTTGTTACTAGAAATCTGGAAAATTGAAAGAGCCTGTGACAATTAAGCTAGGTTTTATTGTTTTCTGTATACCGGACTAAATTCTAACTACAGAAAATAAGCAGTGACAATTTTTCCTCAAGTGGAAATACTTTCATTACATTTCATTAAGTCTGGTACTCGTCAGCTGAAGATGTTTTTGTAAGTTTCTGTACTAGTATGTTAATGTTGGCGTTTACTATTATTCTGCTGTAGAATCAGGAGGGAA
Source organism: Medauroidea extradentata (assembly GCA_003012365.1). Lineage (NCBI taxonomy): Eukaryota > Metazoa > Arthropoda > Insecta > Phasmatodea > Phasmatidae > Medauroidea > Medauroidea extradentata. The sequence continues at coordinate 22,585 of PNEQ01095304.1, read as the reverse complement.
GAGAGCCTTACTCATTCTTTAACTCGCGATATAAGGTAGTAAGTACCCAGTACTGACTGGCGATGCTGTGTTGCCAGAGCTGTTGCTCCTGCAACAGTACGAAGAGTTCTTCAGGGAGGACGAGGCAGTGCTGGACTCGCTGCTGGCTGCCATCTACAGCGAGGGGGTGCTCTGCCCTCTCTGCTCGCGGTCCACCCTCGTGGCGCGGCAGGGGCAACCCCTTATCGACTGCCCGGCCTGCAGGGAGACCTTGCACTGGCCTGGCTCCCTGGACGACCTGAGTCGAGCCTTGTGCCAGCGCGTCGACGCACATCACCGCTCCTGCCGTCATCCGGCTGGCTTTGCAGTTGTACCCGAGGGTGACCGCCGTTCTCTGGTCATTGCGTGCACAGAGTGCAATTTTTTCAACCTCGTGTAGGCCCTCTTGGGAACATATTTCCTTATATACAATGTGCATATTGATCTAGTACAAATTGTCTGTTTATAATTTCCAAGGAATCAGTTATCAGGTTGTGTATAGAAATTTCACATTTTAAGTACAATGCATGAATAATTTTAATATACAACAGTTGTTTATGTGTCTGATTAAGCAACATGTATGGGTTTATGTTGAACGCCTTGTATTAACATACAGTAGAACCCTCTTATATTGTTCCCGCTTGTAATGTTTTCCTGGTTATAATGCTACCTTCGTTTGGTCCCTAAAACTGATTTGTAATAGGAAATTTCTGTGTTACAATGTTTTCCCATTTATAATGTAAACATTTTTTGGTCCCTTGAGAAACATTATAACAGGGTTCTACTGTAGCACATTTATAAATTTCAATAATTAGTTCAGATCTTAGTTTCAGTATTCATATATTACCACCACCTGGTATAACATGAAGTGAGTAGTAATAGAGAGAATTTGATAATGGTTTTGGTGTTAGTCATTTTGAAAAGTGTGAATGTACTAGAACTTTAATATACGTAATAGGATTAAATGTTAGGTGGACTCCGTCAGCATGAAACTGAAACACTGGTTGACTGAGGTGTTTTAGTTAGGAGTTTAATTTTCTCATGCTTAAATTACATGATGATTGATGCATTACATTTGTAATATTTACAGAATTTGGTAAGAAGTTGCAAAAGAAATGGTTTATGCACTTTATGAAGGGAGAGAAAATTTATTGACTACCAACATATTGAACTTCTTGGAATTGTCACTTAGCTGTACCTATTTTTGTAAATTTAGCTCATGGTTATTATGTTATTAGTCAATATCTCCTTCAGTTTCAGCAAGCTAGGCAAATTTTCCTCTTGAAAATATTTTCAAAATATTCTCGTATGTTCAGTAGTTTTTCTGTCTTTTAAATATTTATGAAGAAGCTTTAATTAGTGTTTAGAAATTTTGGCCAAGACTATTGTATAAAAATTTGCTATGTACTTAAACATTTTGTTATGTTGAGAGACAGTTGAAGAATTTACAATTACAAAATTTAACTTAATAAAAAACTGAGACCTTAACATATGGCCTCAGCCTCAACTTTATGCGACCATAGCTCTACTTAATAGTGACACAAGAAGAAAGCTAAGTTTCTTTGAGTTGAAGTGATGAATTTTCATTCTGCCTTTTAGTTTACGGTTTTATTGCTATCTTTTCTATCAGTTTGTTTTAAACAAATAATGTGGCATTTTTTTTGGGAAAATTAGTATTGCCCATAGTTACAATGAAACATTTTTAGTGGTTTGGCAATGAAGTTGATTTATATTATACGTGTTTTACAAACTCAATGCCTAAAGAAATTACTGAATGCCATAGTTTTTGTTATAAAATAATTATATTTTGATGATGTATAAAGTGTAATCCCTGTTTGTTTTATATGAAGTTAGCACTCGGACAGTCAGGTTTTGGATTCAGTCTCAGGAAAGTACACTTTTAAAGGGCCTCCCTACCCGTGATTCAAATGTATTGCAGCGAGTATTCTTTTTTGACAATACTATTTATCACACTTTGTATTTGTATATCTACGAAAATAACATATGATTCAATCGATGTTATGGTACATTATTATCAGGTCTCTTAAAATGGCAAAAAATGGCTTTTTCAAACTTACCTATTTGGAAAAATTACAACTGGATTCGAAAAGCACAATAGGAATACACATTAGACTTTGAACTATGCTGCCCACAAATAAAATAATTTGTTCACCAGCTTGAGTGGCTTGTGCGGAGTCGATAATGCATTACGGTACATACCTTGGTCAGTGGCAACCATACTAATCCATCAGTTTTCTCCCTCACTCACACAAACACACATACACAAACACAGCCTATCTTTGGAGGGCCCTTAAGGTTGAGTTTATAAATACAATTGACTTACATAAAATTATTTTTTGACAACAATAATGTTAAAAGCGTATAGAGCTGACTTCCTAGCAGAGTGAAATACCACAGTTGTTCAAATATAAAGCCACCTCTAACTGTCAGGATGTCAAAAGTGGAAGAAGTAACCAGCAAATAATTTATTCCCTTCTCATATGAAGATTGCTTAAAGATGTATACTGTTGAAATTGTGTGTCTTGTTATGGAGACAGTAATGAAGTATAAAAACAGGTTTGCCCACCAGGGGGCTGGGAAGGGTACAAAGGTTCCCTCTATGTGTAAGCCTTTGCTGTGATGCAGCAGGCACCATGGATTCTATATGGTTTTAATGTTGCATGGCTGTATAGTAGCTATGACAGTCTCACATCACATTGCATACTGTGCATAGACCAGTGCCATATAGCTGCTGTTCTATTCGTGGTTTTAAACAAGTCTGTAAGAACTTGGGCCAGACATTGATCAAACCTTGGACCTTGTTCTAAGCAAGGGTTTTTAATCACAGTTAGTTTGACTTAGTTTTGTGTAAATATAATGCATTTGTCCACAAAACTTATTTATAAGCAAATTAATTCAGAGTATGATAAAAATAATGATTGGAACACTACTGGAAACATTGAAAATTATTCCAAAATGTTCTAATGGTTGGTCAAATTTGATGTGATACTAATGTCTTCTCAGTTACGTCTTTGATGAATTATTGTGCCATGACACTTCTACTCTGCCACACCGGAAAGAAATTAACACACACACAAATAAAAAAAAATATATATATTATCTCACACTGATACGAAATACAGTGATTTTTCTTAATGCTCAATAGCCAAGTCTTGACCGTTGACGAGGATTAAGTGAGGTGAGTAGTTGAACATGGAAGAATAGGAAGATGGAAGAAACATGGGTGCCCCCAGAAAACCAGCAACATTTTTAAGGACTTTCTAAGTGATTGGGCATTCACAGATTTTCAGAATCTTTTTCTGCCATCGTATTGGAAGGCATGTACGTTCCTCCTCCTCAGTGATTTTACACTTTATTTCCTGGTTTAGAAAATTGGATGTTCATTGGCTACAGGAAATAGGGATGAGTGTTAGCACTTATTCTTCTAAGATATTGTATGCTGTTTGTCAAGAAGACTGGACAGTCCTGAAATCAAGAGAACAGCTTGTATGTATACGCACATCTTTCCTTCCACCATGTGAACCTGGTCGCTTCGTTGCTGGTGGGAGTAAAGAAGAGTTGACTTATTCACCTTCACTTCTCACTGATGCTACAAGTGCAGAGCTAAACACTGGGTATTCTGTCGCTGCGCTGTGGGCCACTGTAACTGGTACGAGGTCTCGAGATGACGTGAAAGGTCGTAGAATTCACACGACTGATCCGTACTGGGTCTTATTTGTCTGGTCATTTGAGATGTATGTTGGAGATTTTAAGAGCTTACTAGATTAAAAACTTGAGAAGTAACAGAGCGAGGTGGTTCAGTGATAAAAAACTGGACATATATTCATGGAGACCCAGACGTGATTTGTGACTGGCTAGCCTGATTATTGTTTTTCCAACATCACTCCAGATGAATACTGGGGTGGTTTTTTAACTATAGCCAATGGCTGAATCATTCCTTGTTTTGAGTCTGAGCCTATGGTTCTATCGCTATTGACATTGCTACTAACAAGCTGTAAAACCCAATTACTGTACTTAAAATAACAATTTTTTTGTCTTAATACACAGTCTGGAGTACTGTTTGTGAATTATTTTAACTTGCCTATCTGAAAACACAGTTTATGAATAAGAGTTTACGCTTAAAATTTTGCTCTGAAATTGTGTTCTATTCACCCCCTTTTACGGTATATTTTATAGGTGACAGAAAGGTGGCAATGTGACACTGAAAACACTCATTATTGCAAAACACTAATTTGGCTGCCACGTGACAAATAAAACAAAAATATTACGTAAATGTAAACAATTCCTTGCCATTACATGCTAACCACTTGTATGACAGCCATGTTTACTGTATTTTATTAATTGTTCATTTGTTTTTCTACAACCCACTGTCATTTCCGTGTGTGAAAGTAGTTGCAACTTAACATTTGTTTAAGAAGGTTAAGATTTACCTATGATAACAAACAAAAATCTCTTGTAAAATACGTACAGGCAATTTACTACCAACTCGTCAGTTTTTTAGCTTTGTTGCATAACTAACACATAAATGGTTTCTGTTCAGAAGTTACATCACATCCACAATTTTTGTTGCGTCATCGTCATAGAAGCCTTGATGTTGAACTTATGCAACTTTTGAGAATGGTGGAAATAGGCTGCTAGGCTAACAAACTAATATAACAGACAGATGATGTTTGTAAACAGGTACATACACACAAAGGGACGACACACATTTTTCTGTTGCGACGTTTCACCAGTATTAAACTAGCTTCCTTGGGCGGCAAGACATGGCACACTGCACTGCAGTCCAGCGGCAGTGTGTGTTGTTACCTGTAAGCCTAGCGGCCAGAAGGCAAACTAAGCATGGCGGGAATTTCAAAACATAGGGCAGTAATGTAGGTCAGGTTGTGATGGCTTGCAAGGGATAGGGGGGGGGGGGGAATGAGTTACCTGATATTAAGGCCTGGAGGTTGTTTTGATTTTGTGATGTATTGATGGGCCTGTTCCCAGTGTCTGAGCTCTGAACTATTGCAAGATGATGGCAAGAATGTCATAATTCTGGTGCTGTAGCAGGAGTCGGAAGTCTTTGCTGTGGGAAACTGCATGAGCTGTGACTGGCTTTTCTTGTGGGCAGATGTTGTGCCCAGCTAGGGCTTGCTTTGTGTCAGCTCTGTGGCCATTCATTCTCTGTCTTAAGAGTGTTAGTGGTGAGGCCTATGTACTCTGCATCACAGTGTGTGCACTGGAGCTGGTATATGACAATTGTTGTAGCACAGTTGTAGCTACCTTGGATGGGATATGCGTGGTTTGTCAGTCTGCTGTTGAAGTAGGTAGACGGCTGATGAATGGCACAGGAACTAAAGCGAGAACTGTTACAAGAGTAGGTTGGGTGGTCGTTTGAAAACCAGTCTGGGATGTCTTGAAAACAAGTCCTGTGTCTGTGGTGAGGCAGCGAGGATTTTGTGTCCAGAGTTCAGTATGGTCTTGAGTTTCTTTAAGCCATCATGGTAAGGAACATCCTGGGGATGTCTGAATTGATGGTTTTGGTTCGTGTGTCTATGTTTGTGACGGCACGTTGGATCTGTTAGTGAACAATTAGTTTGGGGTAACCTCTGTTGATGAAGGCTCTGGCTCGTCACATTGTTTGTTTAGGTCATTCTCGGTGGAGCGTATATGTTTTGCTTTTGTGGCAAGGCAAGGCAAGGCTGTAAGGTAGTGACTTTTTTGTATTGTAAGGGTAGTAGCTTTCGAAGTACAGATACTGTAGGTTGTTGGTAGGTTTGGTGTGGACAGAGGTGTTGATGGTACCATTGTGGACTGTTAGTTCGACGTCCAGGAATATGGCATGAGTTTTTGGGTATGCTTTGATTCAAACCAAAGCTATTTGAAAAATGTTTAATTTATGTTGCTTTATTCTTTATTCTCCAGATAATGATCCTTAGTCATTAGCCTACATGATCACTGAGATATGCCTGTTCAGTCTAACCTCGGTATTCCAATGTTGTCATTGATGCCAACCTATTAATTTTTCTTCTTAGAGCAAGACAGGTATTTTTTTGTGCCTAATGATACTCATTTAACATGTATTATAATGATATGTTAAATCTATTGGTAAAAAGGAAACCACATTGTTCTAATTTTCAGTATGTTTGATCACATAACTAATAGTATTATGGTATTGTATTAGATTTGTTTCAAGTGTTGTAAACACCACCTAATGTAAACAACACTGGGCTTTTGCTTTTCTTCCAATGTTTGGATCACGCACTGGCACAGAGGCAATATAAGATTTTTCTGTATTACATTGAGATTTTGACTCTCTGTTGATTGCAAAATCCAAGGTAAACCATATGTTTTGATGTTGAATTTTAATATCGGTTTGTAAATGGAAATCTTTTTCGTTATCAGATTTGCATGGTTTTAGTAATTTAAATATTCTCTTTTATTTTGTTATGTTTTGTTTTACAATTATCTTTATATAGTAAGATAAGTTTGATTAAACTCTGCATGTAACTACATAAATTGTCTTTTCTTGTGGTCAAATTCCAAAAAACAGTGCAGGACAACCATATCATTTTTATGTTAAATCCCTCATTGAATTACTAGTACCTGTTCAGCTGATACCTGTATAAAATTGAAATTAGCTGTAATGTAGTTCTTTACTTGAAAATCTTGCAACAGGACTAAGATTTACATGTTAGTTTTTAATATGGTATTTGTTGTTAATTGGTTTGTTCTACTATAGTAGAATCCCAATTTTACAAGGTCGTTCTCAGGCACAAGGAGGCCTTGTAAAATCTGGATTCTACAATATTACTTTCAAGCTTTATCACCTGAAACATAAGTGACTGATTCACTTAAGGCCTTCTGTGTTTTGTGGCTGAGGATTAGAAAGTGAACAAGCTTTACATACTGTACTGTATCTGTTTTTTTCTGTTTTACTGTTCGTAGTTACCATATGTACCGAACTCCTTCACAGTGTTATGGACGGAAACACACTACAGTAGTAGTGTATTTAGTAATTAGGTGGAGTGTTTTTGTGTGTTAATATTACTGTAGTTCTTTCAATTTTTTGCATTTATTCTGTTTACATGTACTGTATTTTGTAGATTTTTTTATTGTATTTACTGTTGGAATACAAAATACATGAAGAAAATTATTATTGTTTTGAAACGTATGACATTTGGTTCACATTTTTCTGCTAGTATAGTATACTGTAATGCATAAAGTATTTTTATTTTTAAGTTTTGTGACTGCTAAATTTAATAGAAAATTGCAATTTATGGTACACAGTAATTTTTTATATGACTTTCAGTATTGTAATGGTACAGTACAGAACTTGTTAAGGAATTGGCTAAATGCCAGATGAGGTACGACATTGGTGTAGCATGTACTGTATTTGAATACAAACAGTTGTGTTTTCTCAGTTCTCAATGAACTTTTATTGGAGGGTCGCATTAAATTGGTCATGCATGATTAAATTTACACTGTACCTATATTGAGATTTTTTTGATAGCTGGAGATCCAGTTTTAATTCCTGAGTGTATTGCTCCCTATTTTTATGAAGTAGGAAACCTGGCAGATGCTGCTGTTGTCTGATTGGTTTTTTAAGTCCAAATTCTCGTACTTGCACTTTGTTCTTTTATTAGCATTGATAAAAGGGTTGTATTTATTGGGATCAGTTATTATATCATAGAGTTGTAGTCGAATTTTTGTTGTAAATAGAAACTTTTCAATTAGCCAACCCTGGGAATCCAAATTTGTACAGTTGACAATAATTATGAATAGATTGTTGTTTTTAATACGAATTGTATTAGCAGACAGAACAAAGATTGGCCAGTTTGTCAAGATTCTTGTTTGCTGTTAAAACAGTGTTATTGAAATCTACATTAGGAGTACAGAACAAAATGTAGTGAGACTTAAATATAGTGTCAGCATTAAATAATAAAATTGGTAACCTTTTGAGGTAATCTGCATTATATCGTCAGTATAACTTGACCTCTGTGTGTATAGCGTATGCATTTAGAATATTTACTCATTTTTTTAATGGTTATTAATGGTAGTCACATTTGTTTACAAGCAGTAGGCCACCTAGCAAAAAATAACAAATTTGACAAAGATATTTTTTAAAGTTTTCCTTTATTTGTCTTTAACATTAACAGATTCATAAAAAATTTCATGTAAATACATAAGGAAAATTCACAGCATTTTAACAGAACAATGTTTGCATTCAGAACATTGTCACCACTACCAGTCAGTCATGCATAGTCTTAGTATTTTACAATAACATTGCAGAGTAGCACACTCCTAAAAAAGAAGTGCCACATTGTGGAATGAGTATTCTTAGAAGAAAGAAGCATGCTTAATAAATTGTCACAAATAAGATTTGTGTTCACATTTATTTATGTATTCAACAAAATCAGAAATAGTAAACAAACTTTACTATATGAAAACTACTTTGCCACAAGCAAATTTTGTTTTGAATATAATGATTACAACAATAAAGTAGGATGAGGCTTCTTGTTGTTATTTCTCAGACCAATTTAATTATTTTGTTAACATGTGCATCCTTTTTTGAAGAAGTCTGCTTACTTAAAGAATTTCAGACAAGTATCTAGCTTTTTACAGTGTTTTTGCACCAGGAGTATGTGCACTGTTAACTGTCTTCGACACTTGGCGAGCCACCTAACACATCGTCCATTCAATTGGTCAGTTCAAATTACAGTATGTGGCCCTTTTGACTAGAGATGAGAAAAATTAGCAGATTACTCTACTGCAATCGAATGATGGTTCTAAGGTAGGAGGTTGCGATTTTATGAAATTTATTTTTCTTGGTGGTACTGGATAATCCTTGTGATGCATCGTAAGAATTAGCGTGTATGTACTATGTCTGCAAGTTACTGGTTTGAGATTTCCAGTAATGTCAGTTTTGTGTTTCAGCTGTCATTTTAAGTTGCTAACTAAGAGGATTATGTACGTGGTGTGTGAACGGTGCTGTAGTCTCACACCCAGCGGCAGGGGTGTAGGGGGGACAGGGGGTTATTGTTCCTCCGTTATGATTGAGGTGAGAGACAGTACAGGCATTTGTCCTCACCATAGGTGTGAGCTCTACGTATTATAACAGTAAATTTTCTGTTAAATGATAGGAACAAAATCAAAATATTGCAATAAAAGAGAAAAGCCTCAATAAACTATTATAATCAAGTGGTGAGGACAAACAGGGTTTTGTAAGGCCTTGACATTTTAGTTTACTTGGATGCCCGAACTGTGGAATACTGTAGCAGTGAAAGAGTCTTGACATATTTTAAATATGCACAGACCATAGCTGCTCTTCTAGGGTATAATTTTTTTTGGAATTGTTTGTCTGTTTAACTAATTGATATTTCAACAAACAATATTATTATACCCTGGTGCAAACTAGTAAATATACAACAGTTGCTCCAGGGGTTGTAGTTGGAGAAGGGGATGTTTCTGGGTTGGACCTTCCTCCCTTGTAGCTCCGAAAAATATTGTATAAACCTAAAACTTTATCTTTAGTAAAAAATTTGATATTTGCTCGGTTGGTGTAGTCAAAAATTTTGATAAGAAAACTGCTTTTTTAGCACCATTTTGTATCCTTAAAATCCATAACTTCCCCAAGGAGGATTCCCAGGTTCCCCACATTAAAGGGATGATTAAAGTTTCCTCTCTCAAATTTCTAGGCTGTAACCCTTCCCCCAATCATTTCTGTACAAATGCTACTGTATTTACTTCACGCCATTAAGTCGCTCGTAAAATCCTACACACTGTGCTGTGTTTATGCTATTTTTTCTGTTTTGTTGAGGCTGAATATGCAATATTAGGGTGAATTTTTTTAAAAATAGGTTTGCCCATTGTGATTAATTTGTCGCATATTACGTTAAAAACATGTAATTTTTGTGCCAAGGATGGCTGATCCTTGAGTTAATGAAAAAAGTGGTAAATTTTTATGTTTAAGAGACAAAATCTGTTACAATTTTTCAAGAAACATCTCTTAACGTTTCCTCCTCTTATCAAGTTTTTGTGTTCTTTATATAGACACACACACACCACGTGTGCATTTGTGTATGCTCATTCATATACACACACTTTCCTTTCTGCCATGATATTCATTAAAAGAAACCCAAGGAAACTAATGAAGTAGTCTCTTCTTTGCGAAAAGAATACCTTATGTAATCACTGGTCATACCTTGTCTTTCTTGTGAAAAACTGTTAAACTTATTCTCAAAATGTTTATTTACAAAAAGTGTACACACCTGAATCTATGCTTTTATGGTTAAAAATAATGCAGGACACTTATCGGAAACATGATTTTGAGGCCCCTCAAAGTGATTAGAAACTGCCATTTTTAAAGAGTTATACCGCCAAATAAAGGCTTTCTGATTAATAAGACATAAAACTGAAATATTATGTTGGTCTTTCGTAAATGACTTACTATCCACAAACAAAAGTTACAGGGTCAACACTTTAAGTCCCATAGAAAACCACCTAGACTCTGGTTGCGTCGAGCATAGCTTATTGCGCTCCTGTTCCCGTATCTCAAACGTGCAAAATTACATTCAGTACACAGGCAATTTTATGTATCACAGATATGATACCCATCATTGCAAGTTTTTTTCTGGAGAGTGTATTGTGGCTCATACTACACCAAATTGGAATGTCAGAGGGAAAGAAGTTTGATACTTCTTATCCCCAGTAAACGTGGCTATGTCTTTTTAACTTGGGGAAAATAGTGGATGGTTATGATCACAGTGATAATACATGAGATTCTTTCATTGGCTATCTCAATAATGTACCACACGAGCCTTGTTACATTCCAGCATATACTGTAGGTACTTCAATATTAGGTATATAAATAATAATAGAAATTTCTGTTGTACTGCAGTGTGTTGTGTGTGTCCTGCATATCCTTAGACACATACACAAATAAAAATATGAGCAGCAACATGTTTACTTGACTCTTACGATCTAGACATGGACACATGAAGGGACAACATTGTCTTTGAGATCATTCTCAAGCAGCCGAGCTCGACCATGCTCGCTGCTGCTGCAATGTCCTTCAAGGTCTAGGAACTCTGTGGTGCGGGGCTCGAGACACCGCGGGATGGACCGGGAACGTTCTCCACCTCTCATCTGGCAGTGGGCGTGTCCTTACTAGGCTTGTGCCCCAGCATCAAGTCCAGCAGGATCTCCCGTTGCACACTCTTTGTCTTCTTCTTCCACTCTGCTATGCGCGCAGGTCTCTCTGAGCACCGAGGAGGTGAAGTCCCGCTTGACTGCTGCTGGCACAACAAAAGTACACATTGAATAACAACTACTCGTACACCTGTAGGTGACTACACAATGTGTTGTATTGTCTGAACTTTAGCTATTGTATACACTGTGCATTGATAGCTCTCATTACGTTGTGATTGGTTCCAGGCTGTCAGGGTCTTTTACAATCATTTCCTACGTTGTGTTGGTTAGCTTTTTGTGCAACAATCAGATCCATATGTAATTAAAAAAATCAATAACAAAGAATAAAATGTATCACCTTATCACTGTAAACTGTTATCAAGTCTGCTAAATAAAATCTGTATCTGGTCTGCAAGTATTTAACAGTGATCACCTAGGTTGTAGGCTGGTGCTCAAGTCACTGTGGCCTGCATCTATGGAGTAAGTTGTTGATTATTCTTTTTCATTTCTTGCAAAATGTATAATGTATGTTTAGTTTATATTTAAATATTTGCTGGCTGGTGCTGATCTTGGCTAAGATTTTTTTTATTAACTTTTGGGACGACATACAGCAGTAATTGTTTAAAGTATTATTCAGTTACTTTTCTTCGTCTAAAAGCTTTTAAAGGTTTATAAATTTAAAAAAAGTTTACAAATATTAATACGTATTGCAGCAAATATTATCTGTTGAAGTGATGACCCATTGGTTCCCCTCTACCTGTTACCCTGATCCCTTTGTGCATCTAAATTTGGTTTTGATTTGTCGTATTTTGCATAGTATGTGTGTGTTTGTAAGTATTTTTTGTTTTGTTTATCTGTGTGCGGGTGACGTACACTTGTGACCACAACTTCACAAGAAGTCTGCACACAAATACAACTCACCTGCATTGGGCCGCCCAGGCCGCAGTTTCGAACGTTGAACAGACCATAAACTATGGGGTTCATGCTAGAGTTGGTGGTTGCGAACAGGAAGAGGCTTTTCTGAACCATATTGGGCACTTTCTTTGCAGAGCACATGTCCAACCAGTACCTGTAACATCGTCACTGTACTATACCTAACCTTTACATAGTCAATGAAATTAAAATAATTAATTCATCATCAGTCTTATGAAAAAACTTGTGTTGCACATACAGTACTTGTTCAGTTACCAATACAAATTGGTAGGAAAACTATGTATTGCCTTACGTGGTTCGTAAGACATTTTGTGCTTTTGAAAGCAGAGATAAATAAGTTAATCATGAATTTAATAATTCACAAGTCTGATAAAGGGACGTCCTATTATCTTCTTGGCTGCTCAATACTACTCATTCAAAGTGATTCCTTTTTCTTCTTTTTGTGGTTGTGTTCTTAGGTGCACGAGACTTAAAATATTGAGAAACGAAACACAATAGTTTGTGGAAGTGATTTACTTTTAGTTTCGGAGCAGGTTGTAGATATATAACTTCAAGATTGGAATATTTAATGTGAAACAATTAACATTTTAAATGTCCTGTTGGCAGAAGAATACACTGTTCTGGACAGACTCGTGTAAGCGTATGGTTTCAGAATAATGTTCAGTGCATATTTACTACAACTATTGCAGACTGTGTGTTCATCATTCACACCTGAAACTAATGTGCTTTGCATCTGTGAAAACAGCAAAATCTATGATGAAATCTTAGATGCCTAGGACACATCTGTCTGTCTTGACTGCTTGGACTGTTTTCTTTCAAAAACGTACTGCAAGTGGTTAAAATACATTTCAGTTTATTTCTCTAGTGTGGTAATTGAATACAAAAGTACATAGTTGCTTGTGTTTATAATTACTATTATTATAATACTGTACCTATTGCAAAGGATGTAAAGTGAAATGACAAAATTATTTTTAACATAAAACAGGGTGCAGGAAGGCCCCATCCTCCCTCCCTCCTTTTGATCCTTTTCCAAAATCTGCCCGTTACTATGTTCAGAAAATAATTTGGGGCTAACTATTTAGTTCATTATCTGAGCAGAGTATCTACTCATCCTGTAGAAAATCTCAACATATGTTAAATTAATTCCAATTAAGTGATTACTGTGGTGTGGTGGTTACAAAACTCGTCCCCCACCACATTGATATTCAGATTTTATTCTCGGTTGGGTTATCCTTATAAAGGGGTAATAATTGTGGACAGAACCACAGAACTAACTGTTTTTCCCAGGGATGTCATGGTTGCCCATCGCTGTCTTCTATTGCAGTTCCATCCTATTCTCATTTCATCTTATTCAAACTTCGGAATGACGGGATGATGAGTTTTTGTCTCGGGGTAAAGAATCTGGCTCTAAGGCCTAAGTTCATTCATTGTGAGCATGCCTTGTCAACTCAGCGAGCAGTATTGGGTACAGAATTTGCGTCACCACCACACAATCGCTAGTGTAGTAAGCTAATAGATGTTTACGACTTTTCTAGCTTTTGAGTTTTATACTGGTCAGTGGTCGTCATTTTTGCCGCGAAGTGAAATGGTGTGAAGAATGGTTATGTTTGTTAAACTAATGTATTAAGCACGAAATGGTCAGAAACTTGATATTTTATTAATACCTGAAAATTATGTCACATAAATGTGTGTTCCTGATTATAATTATGTTTTGAGTACTCTGAGACAACTATGCCCTGTATGTGACGAGAATGGATTTCAAAGTTTACATGTAAGTGTACAACAAAGCCACTATTTCCTGATTGTGTAAATAGCAAATACTATCTTACATCACAGGAAAGTAAAAATTTAAAAGCGATTTTGAAGTTGCTCTGTGCTTTAATTATCATTACCATGATTTAAGTTAGGTTTTCACTATTTACATATGAAGAGGAAGTAGTGACTTTGACTTGCATTTAAGTCAACATGTAAACTATGAGATCAAAAATTATCATTTATTTGCGAGTATGTCAAAAATTATCCCATGGTTAGGTACAAATAAAGAAATTACTATTTTACGAAGTAGCATCCTAACTACGTAACTAAACTATGCATGCAGGCAGTCGACTGCCGTTATAGGCAATTGAAAATGTTAAATCAATATACAGATACAGGATGTTGATAGAAGTCAATGTATTCTAATCAAGCAAAGAAAATGGATTGTGTCAATTAGTTTCCGCCACTACAGTGTCGCTGTTCCCATTTTATACTATTCACTTGACCTTCTATACCCCTCTTTATTCTATGACTGTGCGCTTGCCTGAGGTGGGAAGCACATTGTGTGTATACATTACAGAAATGGTTGTTACAGAAGATGTAGTGGAATAAATCTGTCATATTATAAGTTAAGATGAATAGTAAAATATATCAGGTGGTAAGAGTAGATTTACAAAACTTTTCTCCTGGTAAAAGTGTAAAAGGATCTAAAGATTGTATAGTAATTACTCTTTACTTACCAAACACACATGATGAAGTGGGGCGTCCAGCACACTATGAATGCAAGCACTATGATGATGGTCATCTTGAGAGTGCGAGCTTTGGCTCGGCCGAGATACCCCAGGCTTGATCGCCGGAAAGTATCTGCAACACATGTCATCAAAACATAAGATAAAAGCTTGAGTTATGCTACATGGACACACCTGCTCATGGTTGGGAATGTCCCATATGGTGTTTGAATAGAGAATAATGTAGGATGAATGGAGGTTGTGGTGTTAAGTGGCGGCTTGCCCAGGCCACAGAGCATAGCTTCGGTAAACAGACTTGTTTTTTGAAAGCTTCTCAATGTGCACGAGTGATTTTTGTTCAGGAATTGCATTCAAAGAAGTTACATGTTTGTGAACCCATTTCATGTCCTCCAGTAATCTTTAAAGCTCATTTTATAACATGCTGAAATGAGTGTTTGGTACAGTTTGGTATTAAAATCTTCGTGTTGAAAAAAAAAGGTATATAGGTGATTCGGAATAAAGTGAACACTAAAAAAAGCCCTGATTAATTTCTATTTTCTGCAAGTTTATATCTTTCCGCTACATGTAAACATCAACATTACTACGTGCTTTTATTTACATAGTCTTGTACAATGTTTACATTTACGTTACAGTGCTCCGATAAATTTTAGCTACAATAATATGTACTCATTAAATGCACGGGTGTTGAATACATGCTATACTCAGTAGTAATCTTAGTTATAAATACCTGCGAGTTGTCTTAAAACATTGGTTTCTCTGCGTCTACTCTAACGGCGCTATTAATTACCGTTACGAATCTCGTAAATCCATGCACAGTATATTCGAACTTTTAAATTAAAACCGTCATTAAAAAAAAACACACGACACACGCAACTCAAGAATTAAAATTCCGTTCAACATTCTTCAATGAACGACGACGTTGAATGTGTTTATCAGAAACCCATATTCATTACACAACGGACAAACAAACTGAATGACGCAATGCGGCGAAAACCTAACTCTGATGCCATCTGTTGGTGAAATTTTAAACTATCTCTGCGGCGCGAAGCAATAGCGGCGTGTGCCAACGATTATCGACTCGGTTGCGTCGCTTTGTACTTCCGCTAATTAAATAAAATTATACAGTCAGTAGGTATGTCAGTAAGAACTTAAATAAATATTTTAAAGTATATTAAATACAGAGAGGTCGTTTGCAATTGATGTTGTTTCACTAATGCTGTATTGAAATAAGAAAATACACGGGACTAAATACAGTTATTCGCTACCAACCACACAAACAAAAATGTAACTGTTGTTAATGTTGGCTTATATGCAGTAACGGCTAGTGATATTTTTCAAAGGTTAAATCTTTAGTGCTCACTTTATTCCGAATGGCCTATAGACAGTGTAACGTACATTTGTCTGAAATATTAAATCAAAAAATAAAATGGTTATCACTAAAAGTCTAAGGCAATATGTAAGCCAGAATACTGGGAGCCGATTAAATATCGCCACCTTCTATTTGCACCGGCGCAACGCAAGTGCAGAGCAAGTTAAAACGGGTCCTCTATGGTATTACGCGAGTATATAATTCCAAGGCAGCACAAGCAGATGCAACGCAGGTGCAAATTTTGCGCTGCACCCATAAAAAACTATATTTAATCGGCCCCCTGGACGCTGGTTCATTGACTTGCACCTAGAGGCTAAGATGAGAAGTGATGCAAATGTTGTGGCACCCTTAGCGCTCTGCCCTTCTAGGCTTCAAACATGCAAAATCAACCCACTCTGGCAGCTGCCTTAAGGAGGGGCTCGCAGAACATTTTTAATTGTTTTAATAATTTTTGTATTTATACCAGATATGGTTCGTTTTATAGATACATATTGAGACTATTGTTTACAGTAATGAAAATTTTGTAGCTTTTATAGTTTTTGTATAATGGCAGGCAAAAGCCTAAATCTGCATAAAATACAAGACACAAAAACAGACAGAAATTAAATAATTCACACTGTAGAACAGTGCCACAGGCTATGCCAAGACGTGTATAAAAACTGCATTACATATATATCGTATTTTAAAAAAATGGTTGAATTTAAAATGAAAAATTGCTAATTTTGTGTAATTTAAAAAAAAATTCAGTGTGAATTTTTATATGTGTATTTACGTAGCCTGTGACACTGTTATTCAGTATGAATTATTTAATTTGTATAAGTCAGTTGGTTTTTGTTTTCTTTATAAAACCATTTTAAGCAAATTTGGAATTAACATGCCACTGTACAAAAGCTATGAAAGCTAGACAAATTTTATTGCTAAAATAAATAGTCATAATTTATACCCATAAAATAAACTTCATTTCGTACCAATATAAAATTATTAAATCATTAAAATTTGGCATGAACACCCCCCTTAACTTGGTCAGTGCAGTGGAATGTGTGTTAGTCAGAAGTCAGTTTAGTACACAGCAGCACGTACCGGTGGATGTCTCCTTAGAGCGGCGGCAAATCTCCAAGAGTATGGACACATAACAGAAGACAATGACGACTAGCGGGATGCCGTACGTCATAGCCATATGGAAGAAGTTGTAGATGAGCTCCACCTCCTGCGACTTGAACGCATTGTAGGAGACACACTGGATGAAATCGGGATGATTCTGTGGTGATGCCAGGTGGAACACTGCAACCTGTAATGGATCCAAGCGACAACTGTGCAACCTCAATTAACTGCTCCTTTGACAGATTTGTCTGTGAAATTTGATGAATTAATTTTGTTTTGAGACTTGGCAAGCATTAGTTTTATGCTGGAGATATTATTGAGTAAGTATAAAACATGACGTATAATTTTAAAGTATAGCTATTACTACTGAAACAAAAACAAAATCATTTACTCCTCAGTACTTTCGCGATTCGAAACATGACTTAACTATTTCATTTGGTTTGATTTAAATCAAATATGAACATTGATGTGCTCCCTCAGTTCAACTTTGTATTGGATTGAATTGTGGTGCAGTTTTTATTTTTGTCTTTTTCTTGGATTGAGTCAAAACAGTTGCATTTCCTCAGCAGCCTTCAGCTATGGTCAAGTTGCCAGTCATAAAGGGTGGGGTATTTAGCAGTGAAGGGCCAGAGATTCAACACAGAAATATTTACCATATTTGTAAATTTACCACACCAATATATAGGAGTGTTAAGAAAGTAGGTACACTCTTTCATACATAAATGTAAGCAATCTTGTCAATTTTCTTGGAAACAGTCAAATGTATAAGTATTGATGTTACCAGAATTGTGTGGTAACAATGATCAACAGGTGCTCTGTTTACTAACTGAAGTATGGAAAGTGTCCCGTATCATGTGTGAGTAAAAACCTTCTCATACTGTTTACAAAATATTTTTACAGTGTATGTCTGCCAGGCGTAGACAATACAACAAACCAAATTAGGTTTTGTGTACCGTGCTGTCTTTTATTCCCGGAGTATCCATGAACCCTGTGATGTTTCACAGTACAGGAAAGTTGAAAGTAGTAGTGGATAGGGCTTTGTCTGGAAGCTGTATTCAGTCCCCAGCCGATACGACAGCGCAGTAAGATACAGGTTTTCCGTGAAAGGCCATGTCTGTAGTTAATTCCTTTAGGAAACAACATTGCAGTTTGTAGTTCTCATGTTTGTCGCAGAGAGGCTCTTCACCACAGGTGCTAACGACATCTCACCTCAGGGTCATCATATGAAGGACAAGGCTTCTCAAAGAATGAGAATGGAGAATGAGAACAACGTAGCAGAACGACCCTGTTGGACTTCTCTATCCCCAACTGGTGCAAAGGACCCCGTTGGTGCATTAATATCCCTACTGGCGCAGTTATAGCCGCTGATGTAGAATTACCCGTACTGATGCAAGTTATACTTGCTGGTGCAAAGTTACAATAGACTACTGATGCTAAGTTGTGCCTGCTGATACAAAACATCCCCAGTTTGGGTATAAAGTGAACTACAGTGCCAATTTATTGGTCCTACCTGTGGCAGACTGCTCACGATGGACACCACCCAGGCCGCAGTCAACATATACTTGGCGCTCTGTCCCTTCAGGCTCATAGGCTTCAGCACCGCAAAGTACCTGCGACAACAACACACCTCTGTTTGTCTCAGCTTTACACATTTCGTTACAACAGTTTAAGACAATGCTCTTTAGTTTCTACTTTTTTAGCATTATTAATTTATTACTACTAAACGAGGGAAGATATAAAAAATCTGTTAGACAGTTTTGTTTAAAATCGTCTCTGATTTTTTCAAGTTAGTAAATACTGTGGTTTTAGCTTATTATGTAATTTACGAAATTCTGGTTAGTTGAGTTTTTAGTCGAAACCGTCTAATTTCTTGCTTTGAAAAAATTAGCTACTATGACAAAAACCATTTTAAACAAAACTGCCAGACATATTTTCGATCTGTTCTTGCTTAAGCTTAAAATAATTATCGTAGAAACTAAAGAGCATAAACATTTTTTCTGAGAATTTTACAGCTCTATGACGTCACATTAATGGACCTACGGTAAAACTACTGAATGAATTGAAAAATAAATATCTCATTTAAAAGAAAATATTTAAGGGTGTTCAAGTGGCAAAAATGCATAATTTTATATTTCTACGACATAGTGTTAGTTTTACAGACATTACTTCTGACTACATTTTCCACTCTTGAAACTTTTTTAGCTCATAGTCTTCCTATAGCGTCATTTCAAAGCCAAGTTACGGGAACATTTTAATAACAAAAACCAATTAACTTGCTCAAATTAAATTATTTACACTGAAATTAGATAGTATGGGTCATGTGCTAAAATATTTAAAACTATGCAACTAAATCCCTTTGTATTTAAAAAAAAATGGCCACAATGTAAAGAAAATTATCATTAATTTTAGAATTTTTTTAAAAATACAAAGGAATTGCATTGTGTGATTTTAAATCTTTTATCACATAACCCATACTATCTAATTTCAGTGTAAATTATTTCATTCACTTAAGATAGTTGGTTTTTGTTATTACCATGTTCCCGTAACTTGCAAATTTTTACTTTGACCTGCTGCTATGGGAAGTCTATGAGAGCTAAAAAAAGTTTCACAAGTGGAAAATGTAGTCAAAAGTAACGTCTGTAAAACTAACACTACGTCATACAAATATTAAATTATCAGTTTTTGCCACACCCTTAACATAAAATTTTGTGATTTGAAGTTATAAAAATCTTTATGGAGCAATTTATTTGTAGTTCACCTTGAATTAGTGTTTAGGTAGAGTTTGAAAAATTTTACTCCATGTGTTGTGATAACATTTGAAATAAAGGTATCAACCAACCACACAATTAATTTCCGTGCAAAGTCTTTGCTGTTTACGGTGCCATTAACTATCATTAAGATTGGTAGGTCAGCATAATACAGTTCAGAATAATTGTGAGGCACAGTATAGAACGTTTTTAATACCCAAGTTATTTGGCTACGTTAGTACTGAGAAACTGTTAGTTAATGGCCAGAAGTGGTCTCCATGGCAGACCAAGAATCTTTAGTCCTGTGGGAAACACTATCACAACAGCTTTGAGTATAGTATACTGCTAGAAGATTACACAATTTATGAATGTCCCTACTAGTGTTGTGTTAGTAGCCTATGTTATCTGATAAAAATACTTTAGAACCTCGTTAATTTCTACAGTTTCGTGGTCTACTGTTGATACCACTTCTGGCTAATAAGAAATTTTTAATTCATTTCATTGTGGTTAGCTTAATTTCCCATATGCACGGTTTAACAGGTATCTCAGGTTCATTTAAAATTTTAAAATGTCCACTCACATCGCATCAACTATTAGAATTTACTGCAGGTACACAAAGCAGAAAATAGCAACACTTAAGCTGTGTTAATATACTGAAACACGTCACTTTTTCGGTTGTGTGTACATATTCATATAAACGATAAAGGAAACAATTCTAAGTACAGTATCGTTAGCATGTGATTTATCATACTTGACACCCTCCAAATGTAAAACTTGGCTATGTTCATGCCTCTGGCTATATAAAGGACAGTAGTATGTATATGTATCTACAAAAAAATTTGATTTGAGTCACGGGTTAAATAAAATTTCAACATGAGTCTTGTAAACAGATCTCAAGTAGTTTCCATTAGTAGAAAAAACCAAAATTATTTCATTTAAATGTGAACAACTTGTAAGAACAAAAAATTGTATTTAATTTAATAATTCTAGAACCAGTTCAGTATTTAAAATATTTAATATGTTGTGTTTCATATGTTAAATAAATGGAATTGTAAAAAGGCTAGGCTAAATACTTTCAGAACGTTTTGCGTAACAATTCTCAAATATTTGCGAAATAAAACCATGCGTGTGTGTGTATTCTCAAAGTGTCCACTCACTATAGTTGTCTGCCGATGGATCGCCAAGAGATCGCTGGCTGAATGGGAGTTGGATGGTTCTCCTTCATAAAATTTGGCAACACAGCCTCATTTTTAGCAGCGAACATATACTCAAGTGCTCAAAGACCACTGTTATGAACACACCTAACTTAAAAAACAAAATAGTCAATTTTGTTCTCTTTGTAGCGGGGCACACGTGAGATATTCGAAGTGATTGAAGAAAGCCGCGGAAAAATTTGACAATGGAAGATAAAAAAATTTGACAGTGCGATACACTCCTAAAGAAAAAGCAATTTTTTTTGACCTGATAAAAAATACAAAAACATAACTACAAATAAGGAAACTGACTCCGTGTCCAATTACAACAAAAGGAAATGTGGAAGAAAATCACTGCAGAATGTAATGCTTGCGATGTATCGCGCAGAGATGAACTGCAGTTGAAAAGGGATCTTCCATGTCCCTAATTTATCTTTTGGGTAGTCGCGCATGTCGTTGGTAGTCTATTTATTCATAATAGTTGACAACTTCATCCATGTGCCACATGAATTCGTTAAAATTCCTCGCCATTTTTCATAACTGGTCTCTATAGAACAGCTGGTGATTCGCCGAATGAGGTCTGGCCGTCATTCACCTGCAATCTCCCAAAAAGTGGAAACTTGGTGGCGAATGGTTGTTCGCCGGCTATCCGCCGCTCTCTGAAAGAGATGTATAATGTGCTAAACACCAGATTTGGGTGGAGGGAGATTGGTTGTACTTCGAAAGACGTTTATAATTACCGGCCTTAGTGAATAGACCCCCTGTTCTTCTACGGCCGTGGTCACGACCGGTCACGACTGTGCATACGGCCCAGTCGTGAGTGGATTAGTGTAGATGTTGCCAATCAATGTGAGGGGAAAAAAATTTCTTTACAGATTACCGCCTTCTAAACGGCCTGTTTGCCTCTGTGTAGTTGGCATCATGTATGTAAATATTGAAGACGTTTATTAAACGAACGATGCTTGTAAGGATTTGTGGATTTGTTTGCTAAGGATTTGTTGTGTAAAATGATGTAGTGGAATGCTGTTATAGACAAGAGAGGAGTGACGTCACATCATTTATACAAAGAAAAGATCCTGGAAGAAAATTGCTGGTGAGTTAGCATTGCTTCATTCTTTTTAATTTTTTTTTAAATTTAATTTTTCTTCTTGCAATTGGGCCTCAGCCCTGTGGCAAGGATTTGCTTAACCTACATCTTCTCAATTTTCCGACCCCGTCAACCTTTTCCTAAACTCCCTCGCTCCCGTCACCTCAACCACCTCCCTTGCCAATTCATTCCAATCCTTCACCATTCTCACCATCATAGTGTTTTTTCCTCTCTCTGTCCTCTTCCCCACCCTCTGTATTTTCCACTCATGATCACCCCTTCCCCTGAATATACCTCTTCGTATCTTGTCACCCAGTTGTGAAACCCACCCACCCACCCCCCTCACCACCTTAAACATCTTTACCAGCCGCTCCACTCTCCTCCTCTCCTGCAGTGTGCCCCACCCCAGACCTCTCACCAGTACTGATGGTCTAAAATCCTCC